>JADDOH010004440.1:0-160965 GCA_016648135.1 Agrypnia vestita
ACTTTGAAGAGCATAACAAGCAGCAGAAAAGTTATTGACATAATCAACCGATACGGGCATTGTATAAGTTATCAAGGCATTGAAGAGCTCGAAACAGAAGTTACATATACTTCAATGGAAAAGTCCACATTATGCCCTGAAAAAATAAAAAAGAACCCCGATCTTTTTGCTGGTGTGGCATATGACAATTTCGATCGTTTTGTCGAAACTACTAATGGAAAGGATACTCTACACGACACAGTAGGAATTATTTATCAGAACGTCGAGTTACATACAACTGAATAATCTGATGAATCCGAAGCTTTAGCTCCAAATAATACAACTCTAATGAATCCGAAGTTCCAGCTCCTAATAATGAAACCAATTCGCCAAAAAAAAGGCTGAGAAGAAGAAGAACTTTTGAAGAAATTGTCATTGAAGAAGCTCCTTATCCAAAAAAAACAAAAATGACGACTAAGTTGCAATCAACGGTTGATAATATTGAATCTGTTGAATCTATTCACTCCCAAAAATATGCAGAATTAGACAATATCTGGATGATAAGTCATGCTCTTGAATTACCTGATGTACCTATGTGGGTTGGCTTTAATAGTCGGATTGATAATGGTGATAGTTCGCAGCAAGTTATTTCTTATTTGACTCCAATAAACGCGTCGCCAACAAGTACATCTGTAGTTTTAGAAACGATGGTTCAAAGTAAAAAAATAAGTGAAGACTTACAGCAACCTTACATGCAAGTAACATACGATCTTGCGATAGCTAAAGTTGCTCTTCAATTACAGGCTACGGAAAAACCTCGATTTGATAATTTATTTATCCATTTAGGGCCGTTCCACATTATGATGGCTTACTTCAAGGCCGTTGGTAAAATGATCTGTGACTGTGGATTAAGCAATGTTATGGTTGAGAGTAATTTATTAGCAAGTGGTTCAGTGAATGGATTTTTAGATGG
The DNA here is from genome assembly GCA_016648135.1 of Agrypnia vestita. NCBI lineage: Eukaryota > Metazoa > Arthropoda > Insecta > Trichoptera > Phryganeidae > Agrypnia > Agrypnia vestita. The sequence goes on from JADDOH010004440.1 coordinate 953, forward strand.
AAAACATTTCAACCGTTGCAAACGGTTGCATCCTATTGTTTCATTAGGGCTAGAAATTCTTCATTTTAAATCTTTCCTAGAAAATGATAAAATTACTTTAACAGATGATATGATCGAGGAAATAAAACGACTACAATCCTGTGAAATATCATATTTTATCATTGAAAATGAAGATGTAAAAGAGCTGATGGATAAGTATGTAATCTACAAGCAATAAAGCCTTAATGGGGAACATGGAAAAACGGCACAGTTTCATATGATATACATAAATCTTATAGTCATTATCTAAACTTATCCCGAAGCATTCGTACTGGAGATTTCGATCTTTTTAAATCTGTATTGCCGAAAATAACAAACTTGTGTTTCGTCTGCAACCAGCAAAATTATGCGCGATGGTAAAATACAACGATAATTTATTGACAGTATCTGAAACACATCCACATTTGTATGAAGGATTCCAACGTGGTTTCTTTGGTATTAAAAGAACCGCCAAGCCATTTTCAAGACAGCCAATTGACTTGGTTTTGGAGGAAACTATAAATGCAGAAGCTGCAAGAAGGCTGACTGGTGTTATACACTTTACAAATTCAATTTCGGCACGACAAAGGTGGGCTCGGAACCACGATATAAGATCCACTATAATAAGTCAACTTTATCTCGAACTAGGACTCCAAACTAATCAAGATGTCTCAGCAGATCCAAATAGTCACAATATCCGGAAGAACACCCAACAACTACAAAAATTTGTATCGACCTTCGAACGATTTATTAATCCTTTCAGCCCAGAAGTTCCAAAAGATCAATTACTCAATATTTCTACAGGAAAATTTGCATCGCCACCGGTTGAGGAATATCTTTTAAATATTGAATCAAATGGAGATAATTATCGTAAAACATTTATTTCTGAATGTCAATTGGATATCAAAAGATTTGAGAGTGCTATAAAAAAAGTGTCCATCAATAATTTTACCAAGGATTATGAAAAAAAAAGGAAACTTAAAGTATGTGGTAAAATTCAAGAAGTAAAAATCCAACGAGATTTCTTTGGGCGAATGCTGGGTATATCTATAGATTATAAAGTTGACATATCAAAGATTTTATCCTACCCCATTACGTCGGTACCATTGTCATTGTGCCATTTAGATGGCACGATTTGTAAAACGGATAAAGCTGCTCTGATGAAGTGCTTGGAGAAGGAGGTACAACATGAGCCTCCACGTCATATTGATGTTTTAATTATTGATGGATTCTTTCTATTGCATACAATGAAAAATGTCCCGAAACTATTTGGAGGAATTTCAAAGCAATTCTTAAAAATGGTTACACTATTAAAGGCATTGAGAGTTGATGTAATCTTTGATCAATACTTGACGCCCTCAATTAAAGATTACGAGCATTCTCAGCGATCCGAATCAGCACAATTAGATTATATTATAACTTCACTTGACCAAAAAGTACCAAGTGATTTTACAAAAGAGCTAAAAAATTCAAATTTTAAAGAAGCTCTTGTAAACTTTTTTATTTTGCATTGGGCTACTGATGAAATGGCACTACATTAATTCATCTAAACTTTAAAAAATGCCATTATTTTACAGTCAATGATTCCCAAAAAGTTGTATCAGGTATTAATGAAGAATTGTCATGCCCGGAACATGAGGAAGCTGATACCAAAATAATATTTCATGTCTGTAATTACAACTTTAAAGCAAATATAGTCATTCGAACTGTTGACACTGATATTGCCGCCATAATGCTTGCTCATTTACATCGCCTAAAAAATGATTCAATCGTTTGGATGCTGACGGGCACTGGAAGGTACGTGGATCTAACGAAGATGCACGCACAGTTAGGAGAATCCATGTGTCGAAGCTTGCCTGGTTTCCACGCCATTACAGGGTGCGATTACAATCCGGCATTATTTAGAAAAGGAAAATTGAGACCTTATAAACTATTTTAAAAATTCGACGAGTCCCAAAAAGCTTTTATTAAGCTTGGCGAAAGCGAATTAATGGAGGACAGCGATGAACGGAAGAACGTTTTTAATAGTATTTAGAAATATATATGCAGTGTATATAATGCTCGGAATGTAATTGATATTGATGCTGCTAGAGTTCAGATGTTTATAGACTCGTATAAAGTATCTAATATTAATGAGGCTTTCAATCGAAAAAAATTGAGAAATTTTGATGCTAGCAGTTTACCACCTTGTAAAAATGAGCTACTGCAGCATTTTTTACGAGCTAATTATATTTGTGCGATTTGGAACAATGCTCACTTAAGTAAACCTACTTCACGTAAACCTGAAAATAATGGCTGGGTACTGGAAAGTGGTCAATACCATTTTAAATGGTTTGAAGGAGATCAGCTACCTAATTATGTCAGTGATTCTCTACAAACTTTGTCAGGTATGTTATAATGTTCAATGTTCATAAACAAATTATCGGCTATTCATAATTGTTCTAACTTGCTTTAATTATTACAGAAGATGTTGAAGATAGTGACATTGATGAGGACGAATCCACAGAATGGAGTAGTGATGAAGATAATGGAAATACCGACGATGACGATGGAAATAATTTAAAAAAAAAATAAATTTAACAATACATTTTTATACTTTGTTTTGTAATGGCTATAATTAAAAGTATAATTTAATTCTTTTTCCATTGATTTCATTACGATCTAATTTATTTTCTCTCCTTATAATAAAACCAACATACATACAAATTTATCTCCTTAACTTTAAACTTCAAGAATTTTATCATCGAATGCCGATTTTTCTTATTATTTTCTGCACAGTACTTAAAAAAAAATTATCGATGGATATTTTTTAACAACTTTCTTAAATCACAACTTGATTTCATAAAATTCACTTGAAAAAATTCAAATTTTAGTTGAATACAAAATTTAATTATAATTGCAAAAGTTAATAGCGTAATGAATCGCATTATTACATTGTTGATTTCTTAATTTGTTGATATGAAAATTTTTTTACATTATTTTTTTTAAATTTACAATTTTAATCCGTTATAAATCTACATGATTAATTTTCTTGATAAATTTTGAGTATAGATCGCGCTATTTCACTTGCACCAACGTACATGTATATTCATCGCGCGCACGCCTGGAGTAGACTTCAATGTGCCTGGGAAGATAGGGGAACCATCGAAAGTGACTGGGGACTGTGGAAACATTATTCGTATAGTTTTCTGAATAACATATATAAAAGCCAGATTTTATACTATGACGAAAGTAGATTTATAAATAATCATACTGTAAGGGTGTCTGGAAAGGGGTTGTTACCGCCCGAAGTGTCCGCCAATAGACGAGGCGGTTTCTAATATGATTGTAAGTTAAAATATATGAAAACTAAGTTTTATACTATCACAAATATGAAACACAATTTTATTCACCTTTACTACCTGTTACCTGCCAAAGCCACCGCGACCCAGGTTGTATAGGCTGGGTTTGCTTATACCTGTATAGGAGACATGTATAGAAGAATTTTCAGCTTTTATAATATAACGAAGGTCTGGGCGTCGCGGGCTCTTAGACTATTAAGTTAAAACTTAAAAGTAATTATATACTTACCTATTTTGTAAAGTAGAGTAAAAATTAATCAAGAGGAAAGAAAGAAAAAACAAAAAAAGAAATTGTACCAATACTAACCCATTATAAACTAGTGTAAAAGCAGATAACCTGAATTCTCTATCCATAATCGAATACAAAAAAGAAAGTGTACCCATTATTAAATTAACACCATTGAAAAATATTAATGAAACTACTATACTATATCAAGTATCTTATGATTCTACATATGACTTTAAAAATATGTTTAACTCCACTGATGTTATTTATAATGCTACTATTGTAAATGTTAACGAAAAGAACACCGGTGAAGGTTTAAAAAATATTGATTATATTGATGACTTCCATAACATAGCATATAAATATGATGCAAAAAGAACTTTTGAAACTCAATATATAAACTGTCGATTAGACAATAAAAAATTGAAACGTCTTTACGAAATTCAAAAGGGTTCTTTTGACAGACTATTAGCAATGCGAAAAAGATCTTCGTCTATTTTTTGGTAAATAGTCTCAGTCTTGAAGGGGGAGGTGTTATGTACCTCTGTTACAAGTAGAAACCTGCTTGTATTAGCCAACTCTTGTTTTCCATTGCATCATCTTTTTATGAAATCATCATTTTAAAAGGTCACATTAGTAATCAACTCGTGGCAGGAAATCACGTAAGCTAATAAACCCGCTTACGCATCCCAATGAGGAAAAACCGAGTGAAACTAGTTTAGACAAGCTCGAGTGCGTAATAACCCAACCGAATCGACTTACGTCATTCTGGGGCTATATAAACCAAACATCTTTCCACCGAGTATCTATTATTTGTCCTGTGTTCTTGACATTAACATCGTCATCGTTGAATGTAATTGTGAAAGTACTCTTGATTAAACTTCTAAAATTATAAATTTATTAAATTGTTATTATAACTCGAGTCACCGGTTTACCCTCTACACACTTGAAGAAGACTGAAGAATCCAAGGAGAAATCCTCTTTACAAGAGAACAATTTGAAAAGGACCACTCTCTTCATAAAAAGGAGCAGACCAAAGACTTCGGGTAATAACAGTTTGTTATTTTTCCCAACGCAGAGGACAACCACACTACTGGGTGTTGATTTCATAGAGAATGCTGGAATATCGCTAAATATACCCCAGCGGATCTAGACTTTTGTAGATAACCCAGCCAGAACATTCAAATTAAGCATGGGAAGCGAAGAAAGTGATCTCATTGAGGCATCCTATCAGAAGAGGCTCCGAGATGAAAAAGAAAATCATGAAATTTCTCAAATTCTAAGAAAATTTCGTCTAGATACACTGAGTCCACTACGCCAAACACCAAAAGCCTCAACCCGCTTTGAGGTTAAGGGCTCAACCACAGTTCTGAGCCCACAGGAGACGCGCTCAACAAAACGCAACACGGATACGACTTGGCAGAAATTAACTGAACTTAACGAAGCATTTGAGGAACATGCACTACCAAAGGATGAACTACGCGAAATTATGGAAACCTCCCTACGGCTCTTTCCCCTATTACATATACGAAAGACGATGCCAACGGTTGACCTGGCATTAGTAGACACAGAGATGGTGGACTTGCGTCCAGAGGAGGCGATTCACCTGGACCAGGAACAACGGCAGAAACTAAACAAAGTGATCACAGCCCATAAGGATGTATTCTCAACGAGCATGAGACCGACGGACAAAATTGAACATTGCATAGACACAGAAGAGCATGCGCCCATTTCTGTTCCACCTTACCACCTGTCAGCAACCCGGCAGGAAGAGCTTCGAGAGTCCATTAGCGAAATGTTACGCCTGTATATAATAGAGGAATGCGAATCGCCATGGAGCGCGCCAGTCGTATAAGTCCCTAAGAAGGACGGTGGAACAAGAGTATGCGTTGACTATCGCCGTCTCAACGAGGTCACAGTGCCAGACGTGTACCCTTTAACAAGAATGGATGATCTGCTGCACACCGCAAAGCAAACAGCTTTCATGGCGACAATCGATCTACGTGCTGGTTACTGGCAAGTCAAAGTACGGGAGAAAGATCAGACGAAGACTGCCTTTATCACTCCTTTCGGCCTGTATAAATTCAAGCGTCTTGCCTTTGGACTTTATAATGCTCCCGCCCTATTCCAAAGATTGATAGACCGCTTCAGAACTAGTCTGGCAGATATCAAAATACTAGCCTACCTCGATGACATCATTATACTATCTCCATCGTTTGAGAAACACCTAGACGATCTATCAAAAGTATTCCAGCAATTAAGAAAATATAGCTTACACGCTAAACGCAAGAAATGCCACTTCTGTCGTGAGAAGATCCGCTATTTAGGTCAAGAGATCACTAGTACTGGCATTCAAACGTGTCCCGAAAAGATCAGCGCTATTCTGGAAATGCGGCTACCAAAGAATGTGAAACAAATTCAAGACATTTTTGTAGACCTGCTCGTGGTACCGCAGATTCGTGCCAAATTTTTCAGGTGTCGCCGAGCCTCTGAGCGACCTGACAAAGAAGAATACTCCATGGGTATGGGACAGCACTCAACAAGACGCCTTTGAAACGCTAAAAATATTACTCACCACGGCCCCAGTCTTGCGACAAGCCGATGAAGCCCAGCCGTTCATACTAAAAACAGATGCAAGCAACTACGCTATCGGAGCGGTTCTGGTCCAGGGGGAGAGACCTGACGAACATCCAGTGGAATACGCCAGCCGACTACTCACTCCTCCGGAAAGGAACTACTCCACAGCTGAGAGAGAAGCACTTGCCGTCGTTTGGGCACTAGGAAAATTCAGAGGATACATCGAGGGGACAGGAGTCACTGTTATTACGGACCACCAAGCACTGAAATGGCTCATGATGCTGAAGTCACCAACAGGGCGCTTGGCCCGATGGGCCTTACAACTACAACCTTACAACCTGAATATCAAGTACGCACCCGGACGCAGCAATCTAGTCGCTGACACGCTATCTCGACCCCCGATCTCCGAATCGCCACCCCAGGAATGCTCAGTCTGTACAGTCTCGGTTGACCTCCCAATCCGAGGAGCTCAAGAGATTCGGCAGGGACAACTGCAAGACGTGAACATTAAAACTATTATAGAAGCGCTGGAACAAGCTCGGACTAACGAGGACACCGCATATTGGACAGGAAAACGATACCTTATGTTAAACGGGGTACTATACCGATATAACCCGGACATAGAAGAAGAAGATGCCCAACTGGTTGTCCCCGAAAACGAGCGATCCATGGTATTGGCCGCCTATCATGATGCTCCGACTGCTGGACACTATGGAGCTGATAGGACCTTCAGATGCATCGCCTTATGATATTATTGGAAGGGAATGTGAAACGACATTACAGATTATGTTAAATCCTGTGTGGATTGTCAAAAAGACAAAATAACCAACTACTACTGACTTCCACCGATTCGAAGTAATCTCATTTGATTTATTTGGACCCCTGCCCACGTCTGACGATAATAAAAAATGGATTTTCATCGTGGAGGATACCGCAACTCGGTGGGTAGAGCTTTTCGCCCAAGAAGACGCCACTGCCGAAACCCCGCATACTCATGGACGAGATCTGCCTACGGTATGGAACACCGAGACGCTTCACCAGCGACAATGGGACTCAGTTCGGGAGCGCTGTGATGCAGCAGTTCACGTATTGCTTAGGGATTCAGCATAACTTACACCCGCCTATCATCCGGAGTCAAATCCTGTGGAACGCAAGAACCGCAATCTAAAAGCACAGCTATCCATTTGTCAAGGGTGATCACCGACGTTGGCCAGACAGACTTGCCGCCATACGGTTTGCCATGAATACCGCACACTGTCAAAGCACTGGGTATTATGCAAGCCTTTCTCACCTTTGGACGGGAATTAAGGACTCCAGAAGATGTCCATACACACCTCCGGCGGATTGTAGAGTCAGAAAACTTTATTTCTGAGATCACAACATACCTGCTCCGCCTAGCTGACACATTGAAAGAAAATCGGTTGCCGACAGGAAGAGACGACCGGATCCCCAGTATCGTTCCGGAGACCTCGTGTTAGTGGCAACGCACACGCTTAGTGATGCGCGAAAAGGAATTACTAGTAAGTTCGCACCCCGGAGAGATGGACCCTACGTCGTGCTACACGCTCACGGGCCCACGAGTTACGAAATAGCAGCATCATAACCAAACAAAATTTAATAATTCTGTTATAAAAGAAAAGTTTTCGGTTGGACAATTTACCAGCTGTATTTTGTAACCAGAGCCAAACATATTTGTTTACACCGCTAGCCCAAGTTAAAACAGTCCAGCTGAAACCTTTAAAAGGAGGCACAGATTTGTGACAGAAATATATTTTGGTGTGCCAAAAAGTAGGTTTCCTGTGCTACGAAGGCATCACTTTGTCCAGGGCACGCGTTCCATCAATCATAATGTCATTCGCAGTGTTACACAACATGGCTGTAATGATGAATGATCAACACTTTGCGTAAGAAAGACACGAAGCATTGGAAATAATTGATGAATTGCAAAATAATCATCCGGGCAATGATGATCCTAAAGTAATTTTAAAATATTTCACTCCTCTCTTAAATAATTATAATATTAACATCAATTAGTTTAATCCTCCGTCGGGCGCATTAAAAATCTGTGAGATTTGCACAGTTCTGTTTTATTAAATATTTTTTAACTAATTGAGCATGGCAAGTTAGTATGCAAATATACACGATTATCCTATTCACTATACCTTCAAAGGAAAAAAAAAGTGTGATTGCAAGTCACATAAAATATATCGGAGTATATGAGTGTATATCTATTCCTATTTCAGGTGCAGAGGATGCTGAAGTATAGCAATCGAAAAATCTACCCTATGAATGTCCAGGCAATCTGTGATGTCCGCCTCATCATTAGCGATATCGTTGCCCGCTGACCGAATTCCAGTTATAACCAAACAAAATTTAATAATTCTGTTATAAAAGAAATGTTTTCGGTTGGAAAATTTACCAGTTGTATTTTGTTAGGTGACCAGAGCCAAACATATTTGTTTACACCGCTAGCCCAAGTTAAAACAGTCCAGCTGAAAACCTTTACAAGGAGGCACAGATTCATGATAGAAATATATTTTGGTGTGCTAAAAAGTAGGTTTCCTGTGCTACGAAGGCATCACGTGTTCCATCAATCATAGTGTCATTCGCAGTGTTACACAACATGGCTGTAATGATGAATGATCAACACTTTGCGTACGAAAGACACGAAGCATTGGAAATAGTTGATGAATTGCAAAATAATCATCCGGGCAATGATGATCCTAGAAGACAAGTAATTTTAAAATATTTCACTTCTCTCTTAAATAATTATAATAATAATATTAACATCAATTAGTTTAATCCTCCGTCAGGCGCATTAAAAATCTGTGAGATTGCACAGGTCTGTTTTATTAAATATTTTTTAACTACTTGAGCATGGCAAGTTAGTGTGCAAATATAAACGATTATCCTATTCATTATACCTTCAAAGTAAGGAAATAACATGTGTGAGTGCGAGTCACATAAAATATATCGGAGTATATGAGTGTATCTATTCCTACTTCAGGTGCAGAGGATGCTGAAGTATACCGTTTACCGCAATCGAAAAGGGGTCTACCCCATGAATGTCCAGGCAATCTGTGATGTCCGCCTCATTATTAGCGATATCTTTGCCCGCTGACCGAATTCCAGTCATAACCAAACAAAATTTAATAATTCTGTTATAAAATAAAAGTTTTCGGTTGGACAATTTACTAGCTGTATTTTGTTAGGTGACCAGAGCCAAATATATTTGTTTACACCGCTAGCCCAAGTTAAAACAGTCTAGCTTTACAATGAGGCACAGATTCGTAATAGAAATATCTTTTGGTGTGCTAAAAAGTAGGTTTCCTGTGCTACGAGGGCATGACATTGTCCAGAGCACGCGTTCCATCAATCATTGTGTAATTCGCAGTGTTACACAACATGGCTGTAATGATGAACGATCAACACTTTGCGTACGAAAGATACGAAGCATTGGAAATAGAATGGAAATGAATTGCAAAATAATCATCCATGATCCTAGAAGAAACCTAATTTTAGAATATTTCACTCCTCTCTTAAATAATTATAATAATAATATTAACATCAATTCGTTTAACCCTCCGTCGGGCGCAATAAATCTGTGAGATTGCACAGGTCTGCTTTATTAAATATTTTTTAACCACTTGAGCATGGCAAGTTAGTATACAAATATAAACGATTATCCTATTCATTATACCTTCAAAGAAAGGAAATAACATGTGTGATTGCGAGTCACATAAAATATTATGACGTGACATATCCATATGTTCTATTTTACCCCACTCGCTATATTTCGAACAACCGCCCCGGTAATATAGTCTATGACGTGTGACGTACGCTTTTTCTATACAAACGAACTGATTGTCTTTGCGCTTTACAACTACCTTCATTTCAAGTTTGAGAACTACGACAGATAGTCAAGATGTAAAATATACTCGTCTGGGCCCCAATTAGGGTAAATATTCAATCATATTCTGATACCATAGAAGTATTATAACGCCTTAGCTGTGGATTGTTTGTAATTTGTAGTTATTTTTATTACCGCGCCAGCCGCGCTCCCAGCATGTCCCGTCTTTCCAAACGTATCGAGAACATGGCAGGCATATAGCTTGCCACAATTTTATATGAAAAATCCTCGGAGGAGTTCCCGAGTTTATTATATGGAAGAGATCTATGATGTCCAGAAACTGACCACATATGGCGCTTTGAAGCACAGATAACCTATAAAAAAATTTACAGGATTTTCGAATAACATCAAGTAACATTTTCCAATTGTTTATCAAGAATAATTACCGAATCTGCGATGGAACTTTCCTTTCAATTTTAAGATGATATTGGAGCAATCCTATAGGATGTTTCCGTGACCTTATTGTTTAAAGTGTCAGTCTAATTGTATTTTTAAAAGTAATTTTTGCTAGGCTATGCTATGTGCTCTAGATATCATTAGATTCTTTTTTGTTAAATATACCATGTTGGGCCTGAATTGACACCCTTACATAATTATTTTGTAAGAAAATCTTTATGTTTTCATAAAATTTATTTTTCTTTATGAAATTGAACTACTTTTATTGCAAATTGCGTAATCTGGTATAACCTTACTCTTATTATGTTAGTTTTGATAAATCTGTAAGAAAGCTAATTTTTATTTTTATTATTTTAATAAACCTGTAAATTATTGTCAGCAGACATTTCGATTTTTTTACTTACAATATACCTCTTCCACAAAACAATGTGTATCATGTCTAGAATTTTAGCTATACAGGGTTATTTGGAAAACATTAATAACCTCGCAGGCCTGTATTACTAGCATCATGAACAACAACTTTTGTTCTATGACTAATATTATTCCTTAGATTTTTCTTTCATACAAAAATGAGAAATTTTAGTAAACCACTCAAGTTTTAATAACTCTCTCTACGCGCAGAAGTATAAGAAAGCGAAAACAGTGCGCGTAATGGTGCGAAATATGGGGATGGGGGTGGGGGCGGAGCTGCGTTGAACTTGACCTACTCATTTATTTCCGCCCGCCAGTCGTACGCTGTGTGCACCCCAGTGTACCTGCGCAGGTAGTGTTTTTTTGTTGGTTGATTTTCGATAGTGTGTTAGTTATGTGCGTAAATAATAATACTTGAACGATGGCGTACAATTATTCGAATGTAGAGTACACGGAAATGGTGCGAATGCTTGCTAGATGTGATGATAATGTATCGGAAGCCTGCCGCCAATATGCCAGACGATTTCCTAATCTTCACACCCCGAACCCTGTGACGATGTTAGCTGCCACACAGCGATTACGAGATTACGGACAATTCCAGCATACAATGAGAGATAGTGGTCGTCCACCAAGGCACACAGTACGTGAGGAGGATGAAATATTCGAGATGATGGAGTTCTTCGAAGCTGATCCATCAGCGAGCACCAATGACGCAGCCAGACGATTCAACGTTTCGCAATACTTCGCGTGGAATGTCATTCACAATGAAAGGAAACATCCATTTCACCTTCACCGTGTCCACGAACTCACCGAACCTGACAAGCCCGCTAGAGTTGCTTTTTGTACCTTTGTAGAGCTGAACGGCCTACGATTTTATGGACTGATGAGGCTACATTTTTCAGAGCAGGTTTGTTTAACACTCGCGACGAACATTTATAGTGTTACAAAAACCCGCACGAACCGAGACCGCATAATTTTCAACACAGCTTTAGCATAAATGTGTGGGCGGGAATTGTGAATTCCACGTTACTGGGTCCTGTGTTTTTAGAAAGACTAAATAGTGAAACGTACGAACATTTTCTCACCGAAACGCTACCTGTGTTGGAAGAGGATATACCAATCGCCGATTTACGTGATATGTACTATCAACATGATGGGGTGCCGGCGCACTATGCTCGTCAAGTCAGAGATCTGTTGAATAGGATTTATCCGGGTCGATGGATAGGACGTGGCGGGCCTCGTGCTTGGCCTCCTAGGTCGCCAGATATAACTCCGTTACGACTTTTATTTGTGGGGACACCTAAAGACATTGGTGTATACTGATCGCGCAATAACAAGTCGTGAAATGTTAATCCATAAAAAAAATTGGGAAATCCGCTATCACCCCACTATAGAACTTTATCTAAGTATTAAGGATCTTCCCTGTGCTTTTACAGCATCTCACGGCAAAATGCGACCCGTAGTGGATAGTCCCGTGGTAATAAAGTCTGCACACGTCTGTAATGATATGGGTGAAGCTTGTGACGTTTTAGAATTCGATGTGCAGAACTTTTTGGGATTCCCGCAGCTGCTTGTACGTTAAAGAAATGGAGAAGACTAATAAGCTATCAACTAATTTCAATCCTACACCACATGCACTAGAACAATCAGTAGTTACAATAAAAATTACAGAAACTGGACAAATATTACGGAGGAAAGTGATTCATTCATCTTGAGCGTGTGGAAGGCCAATGGAAATCGGTGGACAAGACTAAAGAAATCAGTCAGACAATCGAAGATAATGAAACATAATGTGAAATATATTGATTTCATCATGCTAGATGAAAAGTTGTTTAATGTCTAATTCATAGACGATTATGTAATTTAATTAAGTTCCCATATTTAGAGAAATGAAAATGATGATTTGGAAGAGTGTATATCTAACAAAAATAATAATAAATAAAATTCTTGAAAAAGGAAGGGATGTAGTGTTTGTGTCTATGGAATAGATATAATACATTGTCTCATGTACTCTTAGTAGAGGGGGTGGCTGTCAACCGGAAATGCGGACAGTTGTTTGTACGAAACACAGTGAGTTGGATGGACGCCTGCGCTCGGGGCTGAGAGTAATAGTGAGCCAGTTTTATACCTTTTTACCTTATAGTAATCCTTATTAGTGAGGTATTTATCACTGCAAACCTTAACCATCATCATTAAGGGACTTGAGGGAGGTTTGGAACCATTACTTTTAATAGTTTTGTTTTCGTCTACTATCTCAAATTATGAATGAATTATGTCCTCTGTAAAGCAATGTGAATCGAAACAAAAAACTTCATATCATTTTTATAGGTTTGTTTACCTCGCCGACGCGGACCCAATCATGTAGAAATTTCCATTGGACTATTGTCCTTAGAATAATGCATATAAGTCCTACGACGACCCTTTGGTCGCCAGATTTTATCTGAAGCTCAAAGAAAAAAGAACGGATCGTTCGTTTCTTGTTTCGGTACATCTCCGTGAACATTGAATTAATTTGTACTTAGTGTTTACCTGTATTTAATAAAAGTAACTGCAAAAGTACACGGAATCATATTAAGCTATTGAAGTCGGTCAACCTTCAAGTGCTTCATTGAAATTCATAAATTTGAAACCATGAAGAATTGCTACATATTTTTCAAGCTGAAACTTCGTAAAACCCAATACGGCTGTGAACCATGCGGCACACCGGTTTGTTCGCAGTGCTCTAAACCGACTTGTAACTGTTGTTAAAAAGTGCTTAATTTTGAGATTTGTCGAGATTGTGAATTTTTTCTGTCCTTAGGACACAATAAAACCAAATAAAAAAGTTCCTATAACTAAAGAATATTTTTGTGTTGATTTTTAAAAATGTTTATGTTAATTTCATTACTACTTAGGTCATTGATAAATAAATATTTTTCTATGATTACTGTATTATTATATCCCCTATTTTATATAGAATATTGCATAATTAAATAGAAAACAATAATCATAACAATTACACTTGATCCATGCACCAGATGCCTTCATAATGCAGACGTACGTCAGAAGTAGTGATACAAAATGACACGTCAGTGATTAAGGGTTAAATACCTGGAGAATAAATTACTGGGATAAATTATATTGGAGATGGTGATTCCAAAACTTATTCAGCTATTATAAAAGCAGCTCCTTATGATAATATAACAGTCAATAAAAAGAAGTGCACAGGACATGTTCAAAAACGAATGGGGACTTGACTACGCCAATTAAAAAAACACAACAAGTTTTGGAGGCAAAGGCGAACTTACTGGAAAGATGATCAATAAATTAACTGTATTGTGGCTTGGCAATACGTCGACATTGCAATTCTATCCAAAATATGAAAACTGCAATATGGGCAACATATTATCATTATAGCTCTGCAGATGAAACCCCTATCACAGCATGTGTCCAAAAGGCGATGATTCATTGTGCTCATACCAGCGCGCTGAAGCAAATGGTAAGATCGATTCTTACAGTCATGATTATCCCTAACCTTCCGATGTTTTGACTGCTATTAAAATACTATATGGAGACCTTAGAAATGACAATCTATTATCAAGATATGATGGCAGCTTCAATCAGAACAATAACGAGGCCTACAATCAACTAGAGTGGAAAATAAGCCCTAAAATTTAAAAAAATAGCTCTATTATTGTTGAAATTGCCGCAAATATTGTTGTCTGTGTATTTAATGAAGGCAAGCGAGGAATATTAATGATTGCCAATGCAATAGGATTAAGTTGTGGGCCTAATGCATACCGGTACGCTGAAAAAGTCGATATAGAGCGCATAAAGATTGCTGACCAATGAGCAAATGAGGTCACTCAAGAAGGCAAAATGAGACATAGACAAAAACAAATCGACATCTTGGAGGCTTGCACATCGGCAGAAGATCTATTATATGGACCAGGAATAGACGACTCTATGTCTATATATTATGACGTGACGAATCGGTGTGTTCAATTTTGCCCCCTCGCTCGGGTGAAAGGTGAATTTTTTATTTAAATGAATAAATTTGTATTTTATATTCAACTGACATTTCGATTTTTTTTTACAATATACCTCTTCCACAAAGCAATGTGTATCATGTGTAGTATTCTAGATATCTAAGGTACAATTTTAGATTTTATTTAATCAACGAACCCATATTCTCATTGCAATACCGTCTAGCTGTAGGCGTATGAAGTACATGTAAGTCCGAGGAATATTTCTTAAATAACGAAATAGCATGTCGGCAATGATACGTCTTAATATATTTATAAATTGTATTTGGATTAATTATTCGTGTATAAAACTTTAAAGGCGTTTTTCTCAAATATATTAACTTTTTTTTTTTAAATTTAAATGAAATTTATACATCATATTCTAGGTATTAAAAACTTGTGCTTAATAGAAGGATTTTTTTTTACTTAACTTTTTTTTTTATAAATAATAAATAAGTGATTTTTTTCCCTCAAAATTCATAATTAAGCTTTCAAAGACCGCCATTTTGCTAAATTTGGAAAAAAAGCTATGATTAAATACAAGATAAACTATTGAACTACCGATTTTTTTTTTGTTTCATTGAATTTACATAAACCACTAAGAAGTACTGATGGACACCGTGAGGCAATATTTGCCAGACAGGAGTCAAGAATTGAACTGCTATCATGGTCCAGTATTAATAATTCTATTTGAAATTTTCAGTTTAGTTACTTATATAATGTCAAACTTTGGTATTATGTATTGAATGAAAAAAATTACAAAACCATTAAAAAAAAAAAATCTTGTAAATGTGTTTTTCACGTCTCTGACTAACCCCTTAATAAATTGTAAGATTTTTGTGCAAGGCTTGATTTGAAGTGTCTTGAGTGTCTTTATTTAAAAATAGATATTATATAAAATTTGCTTGAGTTTACAAAATTTAAAAATTGTTACATTTTTGTTTAGATAAATGCGGTCATTTGTTGTACCTCGTGTTCATTGCAAAATGGAAACTTTTAACTTGATAAAATTACATACTTTGTGTCAACAAAAAGATAAACTGTCTTAGCTTACTTATACGAATACACAATGTGTTTTGAGTTTCTTTGAAGTGTATTCGTATAAGTAAACTGGGACTGTTTACGCTTGTACCTTCATTAAGATTTCGGCGTTAATTTTCTCAAGGGTATATATATTGTGGGACGTAATGGGAATACACTCCAACGAAACTCAAAACACAATTCCTACATGCAGAAACAATGAATCTCTTGAAGTGTCAAGAGCGCGAACCACTTATAGAAAGAAATTTTAAGATACCTAGACACCTAACTGTACAATACAATATTGAAAAGAATCCGAAAAATTTAAAAACAATGTCTAAAATTTGTATTAGAGATGGGACGAGCATTTATTGGGACACTCATCTAAACAAAGTGATAACTTGAATGTCATGCCAGGTAACATATTGTATTAGGGTAATCAAGATTTCAAATAAAGTATGTTCTGTAAATGACGAATAATTGTCCTATAATTATAATTCCAAATCTCCAACATTTTTTCAAAATTTAGTTATTCAAAAACAGAAATGCTCAATATTTTGTACCCACAGTTGCAGCTCTGTGACAATATACTATTACTCATAGACACTTCATAGTAGTATTTTAAATTTAAAATAAATAGACACAATTCATACATGCTGAATATCATTTTGAAAATTTTCAAAAATGTTTGACAACGGGAAAATATAAAAATTATTTAGTTCTACAACATAAAAAAACCTGACAATAAAAAAACATGCAAAACTTACATTACATAGAAATGAATAAAATGTAAAACACTAAGGCAGCCATCTGGAACTCACAAGTCTTCAGGGACATCATCGCTTGGATCGTGTGATCCTTCAGGCTAATTTGTTTCTTCAGAAGCACCAGTACTGGGTAATACTCCAGGCTTATTTGTTTCTTCAGAGACATCAGTATTGTGCGATTCTCCAGGCTTATTTGTTTCTTCAGAGATATGAGTATTATTTGTTTCTCCAGGCTTATTTGTTTCTTCAGAGACATCAGTATTGTGTGTTTCTCCAGGCTTATTTGTTTCTTCAGAGACATCAGTATTGTGTGATTCTCCAGGGTTATTTGTTTCTTCAGAGACATCAGTTTTGTGTGATACTCCAGCCTTACTTGTTTCCTCAGAGACATCACCACTTACGTTGAGGGATACTTCAGTTTTGTTAATTTGCAAATTCTTCAATAGGTCCATAGCCTCCTTGTACGGCGGAGATATCGGTCCCTGTACCGGTTCATGATAGGTATATTCACCACGACCGGGGAGTAAGAGTGAGACGGTTGTGTCGGAGTCATAAGCGCTCAAGTCACCACAAGAATTAAAGGGCACCACCAACCTATTCGGTCCCACTAATTGGTTGAAGTCACAGTACTCGTGATCCAAAAGCGGGTTCACCATTGTTGGAACATATCCATCGGGAGGACTGTAACCCTGACACACAACAAATGCTTCTATGCTTGAATTTCTAGAACTTAGAGGTTTTGCGACGGACACAACAGGAAAAAATTGTTTCAATTGCGAATACAATAGTGTGACGTCTTTCCCACGAAAAATTTTTGCGACAAATGTTCCACCATCTTTGAGCACATGGGTCGTTATGTTCAAGGCTGCCAAGAGGAGCTGCGACTGAATGTATTCGTCTATATCGTGAAGGCCGGTCACGTCGGGGGCGCCGTCGCAGACCACCAAATCAGCGGACTGCCCCTCAAAGTGCTTGATGATCTCTTGCGCGGTGCTTAACTTCGTAATGTCACCCTGAATCTGAACCACGCCGCGTAGCGGCGCCATGGCTTGCAAATCAACAGCGACTATTTTCACATCACTTTCGATTAACCTGTTCAATTTCAGTCTCTGGGCTAGAACTTGACTCCAGCTGCCGGGCGCAGCGCATAAGTCGACAGCTCTCGTCACATTACGTAAAATATTATATTCTTCATCAATATGCATCAATTTAAAAGCGCTTCTGGCGCGCCATCCTTCCTCTTTTGCTAATCGGTAATATACATCTCTCTTGTCTTTAGAAGATTTACCCATCGTTACGTGTATTCTGGGAAGGCAGGTAAAAAATCAACCGATTTTGATATATTTCTTTCAAACGCGCGAGCTTGCGGAACAGCGACGAACCGTAGAAAAGTAAAGAGACAATAGAAACCATAGAAAAGAGAATATTAAGGCCCTAGTAAACGTTGGGCTATGGGGCTAACCACGGCCAAGCGCCAATGTGGGCCAACGTCGCCCAATGCCCAACAGGGTTCACACACTGGCGCATGACTCTTGCCTATTGAAAATAATTATTTCTAAAAAATATTTTTACTCTATCTATATTGTTTTAATTGAATTGACATTCAGTGTTTTATTTTTTCTTCAATAATTTATTATTTTGTCTAATATGTAATCTTTTGTATATAATTAATATTACTAATTTTAATTTTATTGAATTTGATAGAGACGATCGAAGGGTGGGGCCATCCGGGAGGTCTCAGACCTGCGCGAATCCCGTGATTGGGCCACTTCGACTCTATCTAAACCTTGTCACTGATTGAGTGGGGCGAAGTGGAGGAATATATGAAATTAAACTAATTTATCTGCATGTTAATTATACTATGCAAAGTGGTAAGATTTTACATAAGTCTTAGTCTAAAGAGAGAAATAAATAATTAGGGCAAAAAAAAAACACATATAAAAATTAGTCTAATGGCTAAAATGGTTGGTGGTAAAATTAAGATAGGACTTTTGTAGAATTGGCGGGCGAAAAAAGTCTTTAATTTGGAGTGAATCAACCTGATTGCAGAGTACGTGGCGGGTGTCTCCTTTTTTGTGTTCCTCCGGTGGGCGGCGACTTCCTCCTGCTGCTGGGTTCCCTGTGGATGCAGGCTTCATCGGCGGTGCTTACGGCGGCGTCGTACAGTCGACGGCAGGGCGTTGCTTCTTCGTCGTTGGGCATCGCAGCGGTAACACTAAACGTCGCTGCACTGATACTGCGTCGTGTAGGGTACGACCCGGCTTATAGACTCGGATTTCCTGGAGTGATCGGCGGTACTGTTCTTAAGGGCACCGCTAGAATCCCCAGGTCCTCCACATCAACTCCAACTCAACTCTCAACTCAACTCGACTGCCCTTCAGAGGTCGGCTTCGCCTTATATACTCCTCCTGGCGATCCAGGGTGTGGCCGCTGGTGGTCCGGGGACGTACCCCCAGCTCCTCGTTAGCTGTGAGCGTGATGCCTCTTGCTGGTTGGAACTTTCCGGGACCACCTTCGTCGCCTATTGGGCCCTTTAGCCTTCCCTGCCTCTCCATTGATGCCATTTGTTGCGGGTTTCTTTTCTGTTGCTAACCCGTCCCCTATTGTTTTCTCATTCCGCGGCACGCCAGCCGTATCTCTCTAGCTATGTAGGCCTAATCACATTGTTCTGTCACTTTTCCTTGTACTCTTGTCGCTGCTCTCTTTTTGCACTAAGCCCGTTGCCAATTCTGCCGTCATAGTTTTTTTCGAATCATAAAGTACAGTATTAATTATCTTTAACAAAATGCTTACTTACACATTCAAGACCATACTTACAACAATTAATTATATCTATCATTAATGAGCGTGGGGTCACGTCAGACCTGTAAGACAGAGAATGACAGGGGCCAGAGTGCCACGTCGGATATATGCGACAGGCACAAAATTAATTATTTCTCGACGGCCGTGTATCGAATTTGAAAAAAGTGATTTTTTCCCAGTAGAGAAATCCCGTGGTGACATGTCGTTCCATTTTCAACTCAAAAACATTACCGATTATATTTTAAATTAACAATCAAAACAGAAGTTTATCTGCCGTCAAAATCGTATAGGATAGTTGTAGATGGCGCCCGGCACGCGTGTTGTGCAATCGAATTTCAAATATTCCGTCATTCAAGATCACCCACAAAGTGCGCTGGAAATACGATTTATTTTTTTCGATTTTCGATTTATTTGTACACGCATACACAAACATATACGATATGTTTTGCGATATTTGTCAATTTTTATTGGTTTATGATTCAATTCAATACTAACAGGTATTTATTAACAAAAATACACGAAATTATGTTTGTGTGTCAAAGTGTATCATTCTTATGTGTTATGAGTGCGATGTCTCGTTGTGTGCCGTGCCGTGCAACAAAATATACCACACAGAAGAAGATTATTAGATAGGCATCAAATAAAAATAGTAGTGTTGTCTCTAATAAACAAATAAAAATAAATGATTACTTTTGGTTTTGCAATTTGTTGGGCGCCAATGAGTTAATGTTTGTGTTAATGGTGGGTTTAATTGGCAATTCTTTCGGCGCTAATGAGTTTTTAATGTTTGTATTAATTAATGGTGGGTGTTTTCTGGAGAGTTGATGTGTTTTCTAATATATTGAGCCAGGTTTTCGGTAATCTGATACTGTCATCTCTGTTGTTTAGACTGTTGGGTCTTTTGTATATTTCGATTGCTTCTCTATAGATCCTTGCCGTATCATTATTTAAACTTGCAACCGTAGATGCTCCATCAAAATTGATCTTATGACCTTCTGATGCTAGAGATTACGTGAACTTTTTGTTTTTTACGTCCACAACATGTTTGGCTATTCTGGAGGATATCTTCCGGTTGGTTCGTCCAATGTAACTTTTATCGCAGGTGCCGCATAGTATCTCGTATATTCATTGGGATTCCAGACAGACGATATCTTTAGCGTTTCTCAGTAGGGAAGCAATCTTATTGAATGTTGTTCTAATGTTGCGTATTTTTAAATATTAACTGATTTTGTCTGTAGATCCTTTGATCTAAGCTTTGGTTCAGTTATTTGATCGTCAGTTTAGTTAGAGTAATATTAAAAAGTAATAAATTTTTATGAAAATTGATGTTTTGACTGGTGGAAACGTAAAAATCTTTGCTTTTTGTTACTCTTACTTCCGATCAAACAACCGGTCCCAAACAAGTGG
The DNA here is from genome assembly GCA_016648135.1 of Agrypnia vestita. Taxonomy (NCBI): domain Eukaryota; kingdom Metazoa; phylum Arthropoda; class Insecta; order Trichoptera; family Phryganeidae; genus Agrypnia; species Agrypnia vestita. The sequence goes on from JADDOH010004440.1 coordinate 21,832, forward strand.
GGAAAAAATATCAAATGCCCTGCATTTATAGTATCTCCATAAATATTCACAGAATTTCTGAAATAGTTTAATTTCTTATTATAAAATGATTATTTACTAGTAGTTTGTTTGATTAACTTTAATAAATATCAGATAAAATTGTTTCACACGCATTTATTGCAAATTCGATGTAATAGAATTTTGAAACGCCTCATACGGCTAAAATTTCCAATTAGCATTCTATATGTACACGTAAAAATCCATTGAATAAACTTTTTTCTTGAAGATACTGAGATTTATCGTTCGGGGAGGTTATAGAATAGGTTGGAATTTTTAAAATTAGTTATGGTTTTGATTTTATTTGCCATTCAATGATTATTGCTGAATTTGTGACTGTTTGATATTTTGCCTTAGATCAGATGAACGGATATGCCAAACATAATAGATTTAAAAAGAACAAAAATTTTTAACAGTAAATGGTTTCTGATATTTTATACGAAAAGTATGTTTTTTCGAGAGACAATTCTTGATGTTTCGTTGAAGTCGTATTCAACGTCATACGGAGAACGACCTGTACCCGCGGAGGTAAAGGGTGAACTGATTAATGTTTCCGTGTCTGGGGGCGTAAATTATATGCATTTTGTTGTGGAGTTTCACTTCTTCTACGATAGAGGTCGCCATTGTGCAATATGTACTAATTACGTTGGTGGACTTTTGTCGTCTCTCAGTAAAGGTCGTCTCTCGGTAAAGGGTGAACTGATTAATGTTTCCGTGTCCGGGGGCGTAAATTATATGCACTTTGTTGTGGAGGTTCACTTCTTCTACGATAGAGGTCGCCATAGTGCAATATGTACTAATTACGTCGGTGTACTTTTGCCGTTAAGGCCGTGAGAACAGGGCGCCAAATACTTGATAGTTTGTAACTGTCATAATCTATTGAAATTGTGACGTTTGTATATTTCAATGGACTCCCTCGCTAATCTGAGTATATGGCGCGGTTCTGTTGATAAGATTTTTGTTTTGTTAAATCTGATGAAGTGACAGAGATTCCCTTTGGATGCATGTTCGAAGATTGGAGATATATTGGAGTTACTTTTAGTTGCTCCAATATGTTCTTCAAACGTGTAGCGATATTGCGTTTGGTTTGTCCTATGTAGAACGCTTCACAATCGCATGGCACTCTGTATACACCTGGAGACTCGAACGATGTGTTATCTTTCACACTACCCAACGTACGTGAGATCGAACTATGGAGGCTGAAAATTGTTTTTATATTTAATTTTCAGCAACACCCGGCTGATTTTGTCAGTAAGACCTCTGATGTACGGTAAGTAAGCTTTATTTCTTGGGACATCACATATACAAGATTATTTTCATGATATCCGTACGTTCGGAGAGTATCCATTAGCCATGAGTGTATCCTGCACTGTTTTTCTTTCCGAAGCTACGTTTGTTTTGTCGCAAATTCTGTTAGCCCGTGTTATTAATGCTGTGGGGACCGACCTCAGTTGCGCTGGATGGTGATGCGAGGTTTTGTGTAGGTACCTATTAGTGTGTATCGGTTTTCTGTATACAGTGTGTCCGAAACTGCCATCCTCTCTTCGTTGCACTAGAACATCTAAGAATGCTAATTTTTCATAATTTTCAACCTCCATGATGAATTTGATATGTGGATATTAGCTAAATGTGCTAAAAAGTTATTGAGCGCTTCACGTCCGTGTGGGTAAATACAAAACGTGTCATCTACATATCTTAGCCAGATTGAAGATGGGTGAGTGTAGTGCTTTTTCTTCGAAGTATTCCATGAATAAGTTGGCTACTGGAGCTATAGGTGATCCCATTACTACTCCTTCTTTTTTAATATAGTAGTCCCCCCTCCACAGAAAATAATTTAGCGTCAGGCAGTGTTGTAAAGGCTCGATATATTACTCAGAGATGCTGTTTTTTATTATAAGTTGCTATGCTCTTATTGACCGGCACATTTGGGTACAGAGATTCCACATCAAAACTCAAAAGAATATTGTCCTTCCCTATTTTCACATCTTTTAAGAAGTGAACACTCCACAAAAAAGTGCATATAATTTACGTGATGATGATGTTGAATACGACTTCAACGAAACGTCGAGAATTGTCTCTCGGAAAAACATACGGCTCATATAAAATATCCGTAACCATTTACAGTTAAATATATCTAATAACCATAATAATAACCTTAACTCTATAAAGAACCAAATATTACGATGTATAATGATCAATATACATCCAATGATCGAATTTATTATAATGTTATTATTACTTCTAAAATGAAACATTATGGCTCTGAAGACGAAATGGTTATATTTTTAAGTATACCTTCAAATACAATCTTACAAGTAATATTTTTAAAATACAAAAAATAACTCATTGTGATCTCACAAGAAAAACAATCTTCTTGCAATTGCGATGCATTCATATTTAAATAATATATTTAAGCCCTTATATGCTTAAAATTTGATTTCGCCCAATTTTCTAAATGCGTGTATAGAATAGTTAATTTTGGCATAGATAATAATTAAAATCAAAGAAAACAATACTTATATTCTTTTTTCTATGCATAAAACGTCAAAAGTCAAAACAGCGGAATACGGTGGGGCATGTAGAGAAACACGCACCTCACATAACCTCATTTCAATCTCTAATTAATTTGTTGACAGCTCTTTCGGATATGTTAATGTATTAATAATAAATCACATTATATTTATGAGTGTGCTGCTTTGCGCATAATATTATTGAACTTTATGGTGGTGTACGAATCTAATTGCTTCAAAATAAACTACCTCAAACATGTCTGAAAAAATAAGGTTAGTATATCCCTGTAATTTCTCATATCATTAGCAGTTGCCAAGCGTCTGACTGTAAATTTTCATATCTATTTATTAAATGATAATCAACTACATTTTAGTAAATTTGCTATATGTGTATTTATCTAAATTTGTAAACACAGATGAAGACATACAGGCCTGGTTATAATTTCAACCAAAATAGTTAGTTTTCTATAAAGTAGGCATTTTAACCTTGTTGCTCTCATGAAAATTACTTCCCTTAACCTAAGCTGGATAATAGATCAACAGAAAAAGGAGATATTGAATCTACTTGCTTTTAAGTTTAGTTTAAATAATAGTATGCCCTTTTTATACACACCTAGAAAATTGCCCATAAATTCTAATAATTTTTTTTTCAGTCTTGATACCAAGTATGATTTGGATGGTGAATACAATCCATCTGATTCTGAGGATGAATATTCAGAAAATGAAAAACGCTTATTAGCTAAAGCCCGAAGAAGAAATGGTGATGATTCAGGAAGCGAGGAGGAAGTTTATGGATTCTCTGACTCTGAAAAGGAAGAAGATGAGGTGGCAGACAGTGATATTGAAGGACAAGAAGCATCAGGAGACGATCTGCCTGATGCGAGAGCCTGGGGTCTAAAGAAGAAATCTTTTTACTCCACAGATTATGTGGATGAAGATTATGGTGGTTTCGGAAAAGATGAAGAAAAGGCAATGCTTGAGGAAAAAGAAGCCAGAATCTTGCAAACCAGTTTAGCGAAGCAGTTGGAGGATGACGACTTTTCATTAGAATTTTTCACTTCCAAGAAAACAGGACAAGAGGGCAAACACGAAAAAGATGGCGAAATTTTAATAAAAACCGACCTCTCACAAATGTCCAAAAGACAAAAATTACAGCTTTTAGTGAAAGAATCTCCAGAATTTAATGGCTTGGTCGAGGATTTCAAAACAAAATTGTCACTTGCAAGAAATATCTTATTACCCTTCTTGAATCTAGCCAAAGAAGGAAAGATTCCTAATTGCAAAGCCATTCAGTTTGTACAAACTAAATATGACCTTTTATTAAATTATTGCACTAATATAAGTTTTTATCTTTTGTTAAAAACAAAAAAGACTAATATTCAAAATCATCCTGCTATAAAACGGCTTTACCAGTACAGGCAAATGTTGAACCAACTAGAACCTATCTTTGAAAATTCTATAAAACCTCAGATTGAGAGCATACTTTCTGCCGTAGATAGAATAGAAAATATTGAAACAGAAAATTCAGACGACAATGAACTAAGCGAAGATGCTGACATTGATTCTAACAAGCAATTTGAAGATATCGAGCCACGCAGCATCGAGGGGGGTGAGTTAACCTCACCAATTGAAAATGATCAAAATGTAATTGATGGAGAAGGAGGTGAGAAAAGAGCCATCACCTACCAAATGGCCAAGAACAAGGGGCTGACACCTCATCGGAAGAAGGAACAGAGGAATCCCAGGGTTAAACACAGGAATAAATACAGGAAAGCCCAGATCAGGAGGAAGGGAGCCATAAGGGAAGTGCGCACCGAGCTCACTCGCTACGCTGGAGAGGCATCTGGTATTAAGGCCAACGTAAAGAAGAGTATAAAAATAAGATAAGATTATTTTATTTTATCGTTTTATTTAAATAAAGATGGAAAAAACATATAACATGTTTATTATCAAAATTCTTTTACATAATTCATTCATTAATAAAATGTTTTTACCACTTTTTCTTGTTTCATTCTATTATTTTTGCCACCTGAAAGTAAACAATAAATTGCATTTAATAATAAATACCTAGTGGGTATATGAATTTCTAAAGTAACCAATGATGTAACAATAAAAATTACCACTCTATATATATATATATACATATTTATAAATGATTTCTTTAAATATAGGCATAAATTTAAAAATTAACGGGTTTTTCATGAGTTTTAAGATTTTTGTGAATTTCATAATCGCATCGCGATTTGTTTTGTACCTGAAATTTCGAATTAACAGGGTTCTGCATAATTCGAAATTTTATTTTTGGGTCCCTTGATAGGATAACTTAGCATTCTCTCAAAACGAGACTTTAACCCCCGACTTAACTAATAGACCAACAAGCAGTAATGCTCTAGATTGTCAGATCAATAAACTTACAGTTTCAAAACTTTGTCTTTTCCTCCTGACGCCACACAAGAACCATCTGGTGACCAATCTACGGCAAATACTGCATCTGCATGTCCCGGAAGATCAATTTCAAGTTTTTTCGTTTTCATATTCCAAACTATAACAGATGAAAGACATTCATTAAGACCTAGGAGATATTTTTTAAATAATAAAAAAATTCAGTCCATCTGAAACATTTTCAAAAAGAGTGAATTGTCTGAAAATGATTAAATGGACGTACTTTTTAAAACTTATTTTATTTTAACAAATAATATTTTTTTCACATTATCTGAAAGTGTACTCAACTATGTAACATTTATCACATCTTAAGGAGCCTTCTCATTTACTTATCATCACACCATTTCCACAGGGGTAGGCAGAGAGAACAAAGCGCCAAACATCTCGGCAAACAATCGCCTCATCCACAAACCTTAGTTTTAACCTCAGCACATTCACTAATCATTTTGTAATATAATATGGCTTATAAAGTATAATACATAGTGCAACACGGTCGCATATTTTCCACACTGATGGACCGTTTTTTTCTAAAACCTTTTAGAACCACATGCTCTCTCGATTCGTGAGAATTTTTAATATATTTCGGTGTGGTCCTTACATTTTCGGATGATGTTCCTTGATGGATTGTACATGTCAAGTCTCGGTATTCAGCATTGATTGTTGTTTTTTTTTGAGCGCAGGTTATTTATTCTTTTACTTTTTTTGATTTTTTTTTGAAATATAATATTTTTGCTTTGGGGACATCATCTAAAAAAAGATTATCATTACTGCATGTTGTTTGTTAAAACATGGGATTTTTTTTTGCTTGATGCCATAACTCGTAATATCAAGATCTAAGCCTGTATAACTTCGGTAACTACCTGTTCGACTAGGCACTTTGTGAATAAACGTCTCGCTTTGCTTTATTTTCCTTTAGCGGAATTTTGCTGTATGTGTATAGAAATTTATTCTCTTCTTCCGGCCTTTTCCAGCTAGCAAGATCGTATGCATCTCTGTTGCTATCATTCTGAGGTTGACTTTCAGTTTTCTGATCTGGTTCTTTGTTTAGAAGGCTAAGAGTATTGCTCTTCTCTTTCATAATTTGGTGCTCCTTTAGATACAATTGTGTGAGTGCTTCTATTCGTTCATCTATTTCTCTTTCTCAAAGCATGTCTTTATAAGTCCCTAGGTAAGAAATCAGCATGAGTTATTTGCAGACAATTTGAGTCTTCTAATTGTATTTCTTTGCAACTTATATGTAATTTTTGCGTAAACCACTATAGACGTACCACTATAACTAGGCGTGCGAGGGAGGGCGTCGCTGTCGCGTAACAGAAGTTGTCAGGGTGTAAATTTATTATACAATACATAATGTACAGAATTTTCGGTGACCGGTGTCGTATTAAATACAGAAATTTGGTCGGGCAGCACTAAAGAAACCATGCAGTAATGGCGGCCGTTCTTTCAAAATGTCAGACGGTAATATCGGTCCATTATTCGCTTTTTCAGCTTCGCAAAACTTTAATACTTCATTGGCAATTGTTCTTGCACCATCCCGGACTGTTTAGGATGTTTTGGACATAATAATTCAGTGTATATTGGTAATCAAGATGACACAGCTCGTGCTCAAAGACGAGAATGAACTGAACGACAGGGCGAGGGGTTACCGCCAGGTGCGGGCGGAGCGGGTTTTAGTTCAAAATTCGCCACACGCCAAGTTACGTTGGGCAAGCAATACACCTTCAGTTCGATTTTTGTTGAAGTGCATCCAAAATGTTTCATATCCTAGCAGTGATTTTGGTTTATTATTGTCTCTAATCCAGCTCTTTGTCAGTATGATAATGTTGTATTGTATGTCGAGATCATGTAGAAACATTAGCAGTTCGTGAAAAATTTTGACTATACTTCTGATATTTAGGCAAAGTATTTTATATTTGTATTTGTTAACAAAGAAATATTTGCAGCGTGTTGTGTCTCCTATTTCAAATGTTTTGGGCATATTTAAGTGATCTACATCTTGCATCTCTGGGGCCATATTATTTAAATTGTTTATAAGTAATCCTGTTATAAATTTATCGGGATGAACTTTGTTTATTACATTGCGTTATAACATTTTTTTCTATATCCTCTTCAAGTCTAATATTTATTGTCATTGCTTCATCATCTCTTTTTGCAAAGATTTTGCCATTTTTGCCATATATATTTGTCACTGTGTTTCCATAATATTTCCTTTAAAAATCGTGATATACCCTCGTTGATATAAATTCTATTACATATCTCCATACCTTACAATCTCTGATGATGTGATTATCTTTTTCCTATTATTAATTATTTGATCTCGTTTCCTTGACTCTTTAAATCTTACTGAGATTATCGGGATGCCACTTTGCCGTTTACCTGGAATTCTTTTTACAACTTGAATTTCGTGTTTTTCTAAGGGAATATCTAGTTATATATTTCCTCTTTTTATCTTTCTAATTTCAAATTTCAGTCTTTACATTCTACCTACCGTGCATTAACACTTCTTTTAAAATGTTGTTTATTAACATAAATAGCGCACTTCAGCTCTGGAAAACAATTGACTGTATCAGGCAGACTTTCCTTTCTGTTACTGTTTTTTTGATAATCTAAGACTCTTTCACATGCATTTTATATATATACTTTGTATCCAACGATAACTGTCACACTTGCTGTTGTTGTACATTTTGTACATTTTAAACTTATAGTCTATTGTACGCAGAGTATTCTTTATTATCAAGCCCGGCATAATCTAAGATCAAGGTCGCATTGTATATACAATGAAAATTAGTATTTCACTATATAATTGAATGTCCTGATTACAAAATGAAAGGTAATTAATGCTTAAATAATAAGTATTAATTAAGATACATATTACACTTTAAACTTTCGAAAATTTTACGAATGTCAGTCATTACTTTAAGAACCATGGAAAAGGGTATATAAAATAAAAAGCTATTCATCATATTTCTTTCGTCTATAAAAAATATAAATTTGTCATGTAAACTTATACATTGTCTATGATTTAGACATTTTTCCTCAGATATTGCCTATGAAATGTCAAAATATATGGTGCATTCTTTGAAACTTAAAATGTAATACATATATCATTTAATACTTATTATTTAAACATAAATTATCTTTCATTAACACATTCAATAATATAGTGTAATACTCATTTTTATTATATATTAGGTCCTTACATATGAAATTGGCGTTTTGCCGTACTGGCAAATTTGATCTCAACTATCTTCTCTTTGGTTAGGAATTCCAAATCCAAATTTATACAGCTATTTACTCATGTATTTGTGTTTTGAAAATTATAATTCATTTGTTTTTTCCTCAATTGTTTTTTTCTTTGCGTCACTCAGTTTACAAAATGAAAAACTTGAAATATCGCGTTATTTACGAGTACGAGTTCCACCGTGGCACCAGTGCTGCAGAAACGGCTCGAAGGATTAGTGATGTGTATGGCGACAGTGCTGCAAAAGAAAACACAGTGCGTTTTTGGGTCCAACGTTTTCGTTCTGGAAATTTCGACCTGCAGAACAAGCCCCGTGGACGGCCGGAGACCAAAGTTGATAATGAAGATGAAGGCTATTGTGGAAGCGGATCCATCGCAAACCACATCCGAGTTAGCTGCAGGCTGCGGTGTTAGTGATAAAACTGTTTTAATCCACTTGAAGCAAATTGGTAAGGTGAAAAAGCTTGAAAGGTGGGTACCTCACGAATTGAGTGAAGCAAATCAACAAACGCGCGTTGACTGCTGCGTTGCATTACTCAACCGGCACAATAATGAAGGGATTTTAAATCGAATCATTACCTGTGATGAAAAGTGGATCCTGTACGATAATCGGAAGCGCTCATCGCAATGGCTGAACCCTGCCGAACCAGCCAAACCATGCCCCAAGCGAAAATTGACTCCAAAAAAGTTACTTGTGAGCGTTTGGTGGACTAGTGCTGGTGTCGTTCACTACAGCTTTCTTAAATCTGGCCAGACGATTACGGCAGATGTCTATTGTCAGCAACTGCAAACCATGATGGAAAAGCTAGCTGCTAAACAACCGAGGCTGGTTAATCGCTCTAGGCCACTGCTGCTTCATGATAACGCTAGACCACACACTGCACAACAGACGGCTACCAAATTAGAGGAGCTTCAATTGGAATGTCTAAGACATCCACCGTACTCTCCGGACCTTGCCCCAACAGATTACCATTTTTTTCGAAATTTGGATAACTTCTTGCAAAGGAAAAAATTCAACTCCGATGGGGCAGTCCAAACCGCCTTTAAAGATTTTATTGATTCCCGTCCGAATGGTTTTTTTAGTAAAGGGATCGATGAACTACCTATGAGATGGCAAAAGTGCATAGATAGCAATGATACATACTTAGATTAAATAAATATATTATAATAAAAAAAAATCGGCTTTATGTTCCTCCCATACTAAATGCCAATTTCATATGTAAGGACCTAATATATATACATGCAATGGGACCATGAACTTGGATTTAGCTTCAAGCCCTCATCCAGTGTACGAAGAGAAGTGTCCACCTTTTAGACACTTCACGATGTACATACACAACATGTCGCATTTTATTTGATTTAAAAAAAAGTTAAATATGTAACCTTTTAACGTAGAATCTGCACTACCGCTCACCAGAAGCCTAGAATCAGCTGACCACGCGATCATGTAAACAGCCTGTACATGCCCTCGAAGTGAAGTGATAAATTTTCCATTTGAAGAATCCCATAATTTCACTGATTTATCAAAAGAAGCCGAAGCAATTATTCTGGAAATAAAAATTAGAACTTTACATTGGTTATATAATATAGTACTTAGAACCTCTTTTATTCGAAATTTAAAGGACCCAAAAAAAAACAAAACAAAAACATTTTAAATTATGTGGAACCCCACTAATTAGAATTTATGAAAACAAAAAAAATTGCAATGCGAATGCGAAATTTGCCAAATTCGTAAAACTCACAAAGAAGCTATTCATTTTATGAAAAACGTATGTATTTTCACATATTTCAAGAAATCATTTTAAAAACACAATATTTATTAAAGCTAATGCAAAGATCGTGACATTTCTTTCACTAGATATCAACATATTTCTTGTTCTTATTTGCGAAAAAATCTTCTTTTTTTTCCATTTCGTTATGTTTGGATGGATATAATCAAAAATGTTTACAGCTGTCATCGAATTTATGTAATGCTTTTTCAATATTTGCAGCACATCTTAATATCAATCTTCTAAAATACATCTAGAGTCCCATGGTGTATATGGAATACCATGTGGATCGTGCAACAAGACATTAAACCGATTTGGCCTAGGAAAAACTAGTTTGGCTTGAAATCTAGTTTGGCCGGTATCATGTACACTTTTAAAATCCCAAATAACCATGTACTGATTGATACAGGAAAAAGAGAAAACATTACCTAGTATCAGGAGAGAATTTCACATCATTTATAAGCTGTTGGTGGCCAGTCATTCTTGCAAGGGGCTTTTTATCAGTTTCCGGAAGCCAAAGGAAGAGTGTAAAGTCATCCGACCCAGAAACTAATCTCTCTACTCCTTTAGAACACACCGTATCATATTTTTCCTTAGCAAGTGTTTGTAAACTACTTTCTGTAATAAAACAAATGATATAATTTTATCACACAATATAGATCACACAATTTTTTAAGTATTGCTGTTCTAAGCAATGGGGGGGGTATCTGAATTTTAGATATACATATGAAATACTAAGTGAAACCAGCCTATACAGGTATGAGCTTCATTCCAGACCAGCAAGTTAGTTCTATTTTTCATAACACAGGTGTTTAGCTTAGTTTAAAAATATGCAGTGAGAATATTGATGCGACACATATTATGTGTACGCATCTCTAGTTAAAAAAGTAGCTACATAGATACCACTGAATTGACTTAGTAAATATCTGGAGCCAATGGTAGTGCAAATGAGAGAAAAATGCGTAAATATATTTGCAAGAGTCATATGAAACCTCTCGGCGGTTGACCTAAACGAGTTATCCCTTAGAAAATGTTCTTTTAAAAAAATGTGGAAACGTCTTTTAAAAACATGACTTGTATTGTAAACAGGGTTCGAAAAAATCTAATTTTTATACTAAAAAATAAAAAAAAGGATTTTTGGATATACAGGGTGTCCCGTATCTTGACGTCAAGCCGAAATCGGGTGATAATAATAAATAATGTCATAATAGTTATCAGAAAAATATTTAAAAAAATAAAAAAAGCAGTCAGTTAAAACTGGGCAAAGTATTGATTTTGAATACATACATACTTGGTTTGGTCAAAAAGTGACATTTTCTTCCAAGCTGGAGCAGTTGGCTTTGAATTTTAGATAAAAGTTTACAGAAATATCATTCAGGATTACATAATAATAAAAAAAATGAAGAAAAATAAAGATTTGTAGCAACAGGAGTGAAAAGACCGTCACAGGGTGTAGATTTTTTAAAAATGCTTATAATTTTTAAAACTCATGACTTAGATTTTTTAAAATATTTTTCTGATAACAATTATGACTTGGCCTATCACCCGATTTTGGCTTGACGTCGAGATACGGGACACCCTGTATATCCCATATATATAAAAAATTGGATATACATATATCCAAACTTTTTTTCTCCTTCTTTGCACACGTCGATTGATACAAGCTTGTAATGAGGAAATTTATTTTTTTATTTTGTACATGAATTATTATTTATAAAATAAATGAATTGCATACTGAAAAAAGCTAATATATGCAACTATTATATATAAGTTACAAAAGTTGCTCTTTCTAAAGTAGTATTATGGGTGTTTGTTTCTTTGTGTGAAATAAAAAATGGATTATATGAAACAAATTAAACTAAAAAACAACCCTAGCATTTTTAAAAAAACAACTAGCGTCATCTAGTAACGACTGCAAATATAAAAAAATTTACCTGTAGCACTTTTTAAAATACAACAACTAATAACGACCGCAGAGGGTTTTTTGGATATATATCAAAAATAAAAATCAAGCCATAAAAATTGTGATTATACCGTGATATATATCATGGTATATATCTATATATATCTTCGATATATATATATCAAATTGTGTTATATATCATGGTATATATCTGCGGATATATATCCTTGAACCTTACCTTGAACCTTGAAATTAATGTAAGTACTGCCAAAAATATAGACTGCTATTGTTTACGACTGGAACGCTTTCTGGTAAAGTAAAAGATTAAATATTTCTTTGAGTTTAATGATTACTCACTGTATGTAGTCCAGTTTTTATAAAAAAAGTATTTATGTAGATTAAATGTTAGAAAATAAATTTTGCTCGAGGCGATATCATGTTTGAAGACAAAATGAATTGCTAAATTTTAAATAGTACACTGCACAGCCCAACTAGAGCAGCAGTCCTTCTCATCATCTCTATACCTGATGATGAAAGGGACTGCTCCTCTCGAAACTATAGTTGTAATTTAATAGCTCATATTGTGTGTGTGTTACAAAGTAAAGTAAAACATATTTTAAATATTAGGTCCTTACATATGAAATTGGCGTTTAGTATGGGAGGAACATAAAGCCGATTTTTTTTTTATTATAATATATTTATTTAATCAAAGTATGTATCATTGCTATCTATGCACTTTTGCCATCTCATAGGTAGTTCATCGATCCCTTTACTAAAAAAACCATTCGGACGGGAATCAATAAAATCTTTGAAGGCGGTTTGGACTGCCCCATCGGAGCTGAATTTTTTCCTTTGCAAGAAGTTATCCAAATTTCGAAAAAAATGGTAATCTGTTGGGGCAAGGTCCGGAGAGTACGGTGGATGTCTTAGACATTCCAATTGAAGCTCCTCTAATTTGGTAGCCGTCTGTTGTGCAGTGTGTTGTCTAGCGTTATCATGAAGCAGCAGTGGCCTAGAGCGATTAACCAGCCTCGGTTGTTTAGCAGCTAGCTTTTCCATCATGGTTTGCAGTTGCTGACAATAGACATCTGCCGTAATCGTCTGGCCAGATTTAAGAAGGCTGTAGTGAACGACACCAGCACTAGTCCACCAAACGCTCACAAGTAACTTTTTTGGAGTCAATTTTCGCTTGGGGCATGGTTTGGCTGGTTCGGCAGGGTTCAGCCATTGCGATGAGCGCTTCCGATTATCGTACAGGATCCACTTTTCATCACAGGTAATGATTCGATTTAAAATCCCTTCATTATTGTGCCGGTTGAGTAATGCAACGCAGCAGTCAACGCGCGTTTGTTGATTTGTTTCACTCAATTCATGAGGTACCCACCTTTCAAACTTTTTCACCTTACCAATTTGCTTTAAGTGGATTAAAACAGTTTTATCACTAACACCGCAGCCTGCAGCTAACTCGGATGTGGTTTGCGATGGATGCGCTTCCACAATAGCCTACAATTCTTCATTATCAACTTTGGTCTCTGGCCGTCCACGAGGCTTGTTCTGCAGGTCGAAATTTCCAGAACGAAAACGTTGGAACTGAAAACGCACTGTGTTTTCTTTTGCGGCACCGTCGCCATACACATCATTAATCCTTCGAGCCGTTTCTGCAGCACTGGTGCCACGGTGGAACTCGTACTCGTAAATAACGCGATATTTCAAGTTTTTCATTTTGTAAACTGAGTGACGCAAAGAAAAAAACTATTGAGGAAAAAACAAATGAATTATAATTTTCAAAACACAAATACATGAGTACATAGCTGTATAAATTTGGATTTGGAATTCCTAACCAAAGAGAAGATATTTGAGATCAAATTTGCCAGTACAGCAAAACGCCAATTTCATATGTAAGGACCTAATAATAATGTTGCACCACGAAGTATCTGCCAAATCTTTCAATGAGGGTAATCAATCATTGTTTACCTAAAAGGGTGTTGCGTTCCGGTAATTTTTTATTTGGCACCACGTCATTGGACATAAACTACAGTGAAATACATATTTTTTCTTTTTACAATATTTTAAAAATGCTGCCAGTCCGAAGCTCCTGATGTGAAATCTGATAATGAAATTGTATTAACTCACTGTCGTTGGATGGCTTGTTGACGTCCATGATCGGGTGGAAAGGTCCAATCCTCAGCACGAAGTCAGTACTCAGTGCTAAAGTATTGACCCAGTGAGCGTGTCCCTCGAGCATTCTGCACAGCACCCCGTCTTCCGCCCTCCACACTCTGATAGTTCGATCTTGGGAAGCGGAATATATGAGTCCTGTCCCCCCCCACTTGACCTGAGTGACTGCCTTAGTATGTCCGGCGAGAGTCAATAAGGTTTGACATAATACAGTATCCCATATACGAATATCCCCATCTTTTGATGAACTTGCTACTTTTCTACATTCCGGATTTCTGAAATTTTTAAATTTGTTATTGCGTCTTAGAAATTGAAATAAATAATTGAATTGAATATGACCTGTCATTGGCTGGCTTAAATGATCCCTTTACACTATGTAATGTTCACCGATTCCACCCATGATCGACCACATATAGCCTGGTTGTATTGAATAATGTAAGCGAGTAATGTATGCATAAATGTGGAGAAATTCTAAATGTGGAGACCTGTAATTGGCCATCTATATTATATCAATGTTTTCTATGCTTCTTTGTTGTGCTGTTGGTCTTCCATGAACATTAAATAAATTAAATAAATAAAATAAATAAATAAATTAAATAAATAAAACTTTCCAAATTTGATAGATGTGTGGTCGATCCTGGATGGAATTGGAGAACATTACATCGTAAACTCCCAAAAAAGACTTCCATATTTACTTTCTCATATAAATAGCTTTGTCTCTGTGAGACATCTATAATTCATCTCAATTGATAATGATCCCTCTGGGCCAAATTTTTTTGTTAAAGAATAAACAGGCAAAACTCGAGGCTGGCAACGGATTAAATCATTTCATGAATTCCTTTCGAAAATTTTTGTTTGATATTTGTCCATATTGATATTCATCCTTTCCTGGAGAACAGATTAATGACGAATAATGCGAGTCCACTGTAAGAGGCATGGAAATTGTGAACATCCAGAATTAAGTTATTTAATATCTGATTTTTTTATTCAAAGATAAGTAAGAAAGATAACGTTGTTGATGTATCAGACGAGTAACATAGACATTAATAAACAGTCAAAATATACATTCCTTCCAATGTCTTACACATATAGTTAAGAGATTTATTATTAACACAATAAATACAAACATGTGAAAAGGCTCCCAGCAAAGGGAAGTGATCCACTGTTTATGTCCAGTCATCGTTCGGCCTAATTGTTTTCCAGTATTAGGATCCCAAAGAATGATATGTCCCTGTTTACATGCTGAAATCAGCTTGGAACCATCTGGCGACCAGCTGATACATAAAACCCAGTTTTTATGACCTGTCAAATAAAGCAATTACAATTTATAATAAAATCAGCATTATTGGCAGCACATTTTTTTGGTATGTATAAGTAGGTCAATGAACACTTTCCCTAAAATAGCCATTTTTTAAATGATGGTTAAAGGGGCAAGTAAAAGAAAAAATGAAGTAAAATAGTAAAGATTTTTGAATTTTTCACCAAACAACCCATTTGTGCAAAAATTTATGCCCTTTTCTTAATTGTTTACTTTAACAAATTTAATATTTTTCAGATTAATAATTATTAAAAAAATCTATATAAAGGTAAGAATTTTTTTATAACAGTTTTTCTTTTACTAGTAAATAGAAAAATATGAAAGAGAGTACCAAACTATAGTTTACAGGAAAATTAAATATACCTTCACATGTGAAATGTGGAGTTTGCGTATTCAGATCCCAAAAGCGAACTGTTGTATCTCCAGAACCGCTGGCGAGGTATTTCCCACACGGGCTAAAATTAACAGATATGACAGCTTCTGCGTGTCCTGGGAGGGAACTAAAATGACACAGAATAATGATTAACTAAATAAATCCATCTCTCATCATAATTTTAAGCTATCAAAACTACAAAATAAAATATATTGTGTGGTATATCGTCACTGTATATATAATAAAGCCAATGTGCCGTTTAATACATTCTCATATGAATGAATCAATTTGTCAATTTTTCATATAAATAATGTAGATATACTAAAAAAAACATTGCCGTTCATCTGGAAAGTCTGCCTAGTAATTATTTAAAATATTTTTTATCAATCTAGTCTGTGCAATTATTTTTTAAAATAGTTTCATTGATTTACCTCAGAATGTACTAAAACGGCACATAGGCTTCATTATATATACAGCGATGATATATTACAATCATTACAATTATAACTAGTAAAAAAATCCAAGTTTTGAAATAAACAAAATATTTGTTAAACAGAAATTGCTGTCAAAAGTTACTTAAAAAATTGTTTGACTTGTACCTTGTACACCTCGTTACGGGACGAACTCGGAACACAGCTTGCTGCTGATATATAATATCCACAACCTCTTCTGAATTCAATTTTCCAATATCCAAACTACTTTCCAAGGTTGATGTTATTTCATTGTCGTTGACGTAAAATAAGAATGGATTGTTTTCTTCCTGTAAGAATGATAATAATTAATCAAGGGTTATTTATCTCAAAATAACATTTTTTCTAAAATTGACTCGATGCATAATGTCGTTTACAAAGAGGATTTGTACAAAATTTTGAACGAACCTGTTCTAGGAGAGCATTACAAATTAACTGTAGTTGATCCCTTGTGATTTTGAGAGGTAAATCCAGTGGATTTCCAATTTCCTCGCCCGTATCTGACTTAAAACGAGCTTGAATGGTTTGCGGTATGTCATCATTTTCATCCATTATAAAATTTAAAGCGGAAAAACTGTTGAATCTTATTCAAAAACCAAGTTACTGTATTTATAACCTATGTAAACATTTGACAGCCAATCTCACGTGCGAAGCGCGAAATCATGAATATCTATGAATATAAATTATAAATGTCAAGATGACAAGATGTCAAGTGAGAAACAAGAATATCTTCATCTATGAAATAGCGCTCTACCTCTACCACATAGCCTTGGTACGCATTGGGCCAATCTCGGCAGAGTGCCAACGCTACACCAAGGGGATGTTGGCCAACGTCGGTCAACCTCGCCCAACGGCCAACGGGGTTCACACATTCTTCTAGCGCAAGATTCATTGCTGTCTGGCGAAGCACTTGAGATGAACGTAATAGCTGCCGTGGCAATTTATTTGTTCCAAGCTATAACTAGAGAAATATTTAGAATTTCGCTCTATAATTTTACGAGCAAGTTCTCTGATAGTATATCTATCGATTAAAACAAACTCAAAAACGTTCAACTTGTGAAGCAGAGTTATGTTGCTCTGTTAAGTTGTAGCAAATACATCTTTGGAGCTTCAAAACATTCAATTTTATATCTTCAATTGCGTCTAAAATTCTTAAGAACAATTTAAAACAGCCATACTCAACCTACGGCCCGCCAAGCTTTTACATGCGGCCCGGAACATATTTAATATCAAGAACGCGATTCAAAAAATCTGGCATTGTAAGTTTTGAATATTTTAAAATACGCACGAACAAAAAGACAAACCTCTATCACTTTAAAACCGGCGATTTCTATGATTTATGAATGCATTTGTTTCAACCATAAATAGTTTCAACCACAGAGTGTAAGTTTATTATTATTATTTGTGATCCTCGTATTCCACATTCATCCATTGCTGCCAGTAAAATCTCGTGTCCCAGTGGGGTCGAATGCTTTTTTGAAATCTATCATTCACACCATATTCCAAATCTTTGTACAAATCGATATTGTATTTTTAATACATCGTGCCTTTACGGTTTCTCGCCACAATGTGGTATACGCAAATCTGGAAGTTTTTTATTTTTATTTCGTCCTCCATTACGTCTGTAATAAGGTATTAAAATCCATAGTCATATATCATATTTTCGTATGCATTTATTATTAATTGATCTATTATGTTTGTTGAGACGCTATATAAAAATAAACGATACACTTTATTTTTTTTTTTTTTTCATTATTTTATTTTGAGTATATGAATATGATGAAAATAAATTTAATGTAGGAAGATAAGCATTTAAGTATCATTCTGTTATAGTTAAAAAAATATTTTTTGATTAATCAAAAGGGCACGCCCTAATCTTGAATCAATGAATACTGTTTTTCCATGCATGATTTTTTTTTCGTCAATGCTGCGGCCCGCGTAACTTAGCAAACATATGTATGTGGCCCGAAGAAAAAAAAGGTTGAGTACCGCTGATCTAAAATATTGCGTTTACAGAAATGAAAAAAATTGAGCGCATGTGCCTTTCCTTCATTAATCGATTGGTAATAAAAACTCTGTATATGGGTGTATATATATTTTTTTATTAACTCGTCTATCCCAATTATAATAATTTCGTTGTTTGTTAGAATTTTTTTTACGTAATTTATATATATATTTTTTTTTACGTAATTTTTATTTCATTTTTCGTTTAAAATGAAACAAAACATAAAAAACCATTTCTTTTTCTTTCAGAAGAACTTTTCAGAGAATGTCACGTCCTGGACATCAATCAAATATATTTACTTAACACCTTAAAATATTTTTTCCGACATAAACAAGATCACCAACAAATAACTCACTCTCACTTAACAAGGGCAAAGGTGAACTGCGACTATCATGTACCAAAATTCACCAAAACCTTTTCACAAAGATTTCA
Organism: Agrypnia vestita; assembly: GCA_016648135.1. Lineage (NCBI taxonomy): Eukaryota > Metazoa > Arthropoda > Insecta > Trichoptera > Phryganeidae > Agrypnia > Agrypnia vestita. The sequence continues at coordinate 40,509 of JADDOH010004440.1, forward strand.
CCTCTTCCAAGCTCCAAAAATATTCAACATTTTAAACACAAAACTAAAAACTTGTAGCTATACTCTCGCAAATTTTTCTTCAAAAGTGAAATTCTGGCTGCATGAAAAGGGAAGAAAGCATGCCCAAAACCTGTTAAATGCCAAGATATAACTAAAATTTAAAAATACTGGTAGTATTTTATTAACTATCCAATTCACTTCATTCTTTTTTCTTTGTATATAATATAAAATTAACACCATTATTTAATTGTTGAGAATTAATTATTACTATTTTTATTTTTTATTGGCACTAAGATTGATTTATAAATTAACTACTTTATATAAATAATAAATATTCTTGAACATATACTACTGGAAGAGCGCTGTCTGCTATAATACAGTAAATTACTAGTGTAGCAGGCAGGGCGTCAAATCAATGTAGTGTTTAATTGCTGCCAAGACCCTCAGTAACAATGAAAAAAAGCTTATTTAATTTTGTAAACATTATAAAAAGTTGTCACCTATGAATGTGAATAAATAAATCTAATCTAATCTATCGAACGCAGTTCCTACCAAACGCTTGTTTATTCAAACGTACCTACTCGCATGATTGAGTGAAAGTTCTTATTGACGTTTATGTAAACTAGCTTGCCACACTAAAAAGGAAAACTATGGTGATTTTTGTGAATGTTCTACGTGTTCGTTTGTTTTTTAAAGATTGACAGTACTCTTAATGTAATAATAAACATATTTTTAAGATGAATAAGGCGTTAACAACTGTATTTGCTATTTTTTTGGCATTAGCGCATTGCGATGAGCACAACCATTCATATAAGGACGAGGAGCAAGTCGTGCTATGGATGAACACAGTTGGGCCTTATCACAATCGGCAAGAGACTTATGCATATTTCTCTTTACCTTTTTGCGTAGGGAGCAAAGAAAGTATCGGGCATTATCATGAAACATTATCCGAGGCACTTCAGGGCGTCGAATTGGAGTTTAGCGGGATCGATATCACGTATAAAGATGATGTTTCCACCCAAAATTATTGTGCCATCGAATTGAACGAACAGAAGTATAAAGCTTTCGTTTATGCTGTTAAAAATCACTATTGGTACCAGATGTATATAGATGATCTCCCCATATGGGGCATAGTAGGAGAGGCGGATGGAAATAATCATTATATATGGTCACATAAGAAGTTCGACATTGGATACAATGGCGATAGGATCGTAGAGGTTAACTTGACGGCCGAGAATAAGATTAGACTTTCTCCAGATGTAAAGATTGCATTTACATATGAAGTAAACTGGAAGAAGAGTGATATTCGTTTTGAAGATAGATTTGATAAGTACCTCGATCCTAACTTTTTCCAGCACCGTATCCATTGGTTTAGCATATTTAATAGTTTCATGATGGTCATCTTTCTTGTCGGTTTGGTTTCAATGATATTGATGAGAACGTTGCGCAAAGATTACGCAAGATATTCAAAGGATGAAGATTTGGATGATCTGGAGAGAGATCTAGGTGATGAATATGGGTGGAAACAAGTGCACGGAGATGTTTTCAGACCGGTACCTCACCTTGCAGTGTTTTCTGCTCTCATAGGATCAGGATATCAACTCACCACCGTAACTGTCAGTGTTATCATTTTTACTATCTTTGGAGAACTGTATACTGAGAGAGGATCTTTATTGTCCACAACAATTTTCATATACGCAGCGACTTCTGCAGTGAACGGTTATTTCGGAGGGTCATTGTATGCTCGAATGGGCGGGAAGGTCTGGATCAAACAAATGCTTTTATCGGCATTCATGCTTCCCGTATTGGTCTGCGGCACTGCCTTCTTCATAAACTTCATCGCTATTTACTACCACGCATCTCGAGCTATTCCCATCGGTACGATGATTGCCGTGACCTGTATTTGTATATTTGTGATCCTTCCGCTTACGCTCGTGGGTACTGTTCTGGGCAGGAACTTGGCCGGGCAACCTGACTTCCCTTGTCGCATTAACGCTGTCCCACGGCCGATACCAGAAAAAAAATGGTTTATGGAACCAATTGTGATTATCATGTTGGGGGGTATCTTACCATTTGGATCCATATTCATTGAGATGTACTTTATATTTACATCATTCTGGGCTTACAAGATTTATTACGTGTACGGATTTATGTTACTGGTATTTATAATATTGATGATTGTGACAGTGTGCGTGACCATTGTCTGCACGTACTTCCTGCTGAATGCGGAGGACTATCGCTGGCAGTGGACGAGCTTCCTGGCTGCCGGCAGCACTGCCTCCTATGTGTACTTGTACTCCTTCTATTACTTCCTTTTCAAAACCAAGATGTACGGCCTGTTCCAGACGGCATTCTACTTTGGTTACATGGCCTTGTTCAGTGCCGGACTCGGTATCATGTGCGGGACTGTGGGGTACATCGGTACCAGTCTATTTGTTAGGAAAATATATTCAACGGTTAAAATTGATTAAACATTCTGTTATAAAAATGTGATTATTGATTTAAGAATCTTGTGGAGACATGTGTATGTAAGCTTCACACTTCTTAAAATAAATGTGAATTTTACTTAAATGTTAATTAGCTCTTAACATTAAGAGTGCAATTATGTTACAGTAGAACCTCGTTAATTCCATTTTTAGATATCCAGAAAGGAATTGTTTTAACAAATTTTATTTTTATTTGATTAAAAAAAAAATTTTTTCATGTAATTGTGCTATTGTTTATAAAACTAATAAAAATCATATATGATTCATGGACATGCATTCAGGGTCAAAATCCCGTTGAATTTTTTAGCTTCTCCCATTGCGGGAGATGTTCTAGACAGGTGCTGTTATAATTTTTTATGTACACAGGTGGATTTTTTTTTATCACAAAGGTATTCTTATTACTATATTATTACTTGTTACTGAGAATTCTCAATACTTGAACTTGAATTCAATCCAAAATCGATTAAAAAGTATTAAAATGAAATGATTCTACAAAGGATAAAATTGTTTATGGTGAAGGAAAGGAATGAATAAGAATTTATATATCTGTATTTGAATTATCAATGTTTTACTGTACCATCTTGCTTAATGAGAAAAAAAGTATTTGTTCCTTGATTGAAACATTCTACTTTCATTCTGTAAGTGAATTGCTACTAGGAGCTTATTGTACATATTTTTTTTCTATATATAATATGTAGAGGTAAATTTTTTCTTTCTTTATAAATATTTATCTGAATATGTAAATTATTTTAACTTAATAAAATAATGAACGTTTAACTTATTTTACCGAATGTAGCTAACGCTTAATGATGAATAACCTCCAGGCTTTTATCCCGAAATGTAGCAACTTTTTATTTGCTAAAGCTCGGAAATATGCGATTGGACTTGTGGTCTTTCTTGACGTTGAATGAATTTGTCATCCAAATCAACCTTTCACATACAGCGCTAAAATAAAAATACGCTTCCTGGTCCTGTAAACTCAGTGTTTAAGTCGGATAAATATGAATACACTAGAACCTCATTAATTCAGAATTCAAGGGACCTAAAAAAATTTCAAATTATGCGAAACCGAATTAATTCGAAATTTGAAAAATTTGCCAAAAAAGTAAAACTCATGAAAAAAGCCATTAATTTTGTGAAAAACATCTGTATTTTGCATATTTCAAGAAATGATTTTGAAAACGCAATATTTATTATGCTAATATAAAGATCGTGAAATTTATATTACTAAAGTAACCGATATTGACATATTTGTTCTCACTTGGGAAAGAATTTAAATGCTTTTTCAATTTTGTTAAATTAAAAAAAAAAATTGAATTATGTGAACTAAAATGTATTGATTTATGGCACAGATATTTACAGATTGTAATAATTTTATTCAATACATAAATACATTACATTGGAACGCCTAAAATATGAACTCTGTATTTAATATATTTTAGCAATAGTATTTTAACTGGTGACATACTAGCCATTTTTTGAGTTGTATCTGATTGCATCGAAGATTGGCAACTAATTTTTCACAATTCGACGGGGCACTAGATTATACTAGGTTATACCTTAGTTACCAATCGGTACGGTCAGATACAAATCTCATATATTGTTTGACTGTCACTAGTATATTTACAGTTATTCACATAATTAGAGGCAATGTCAACTCAGTTTATAGCATAGGAGAGGAAAGATTAAAAGTCAACTATATTATTTTGTTATTCTCAATACCATTTTTTTAAGTAATTGCTGATGATGTTTCAAATGTTTTTCATTTCTCAAGCAATTTTTCGCTCAATGGACATTATGCGTGTAAAATGAAATCTTTTGTCTTTAAATGAGCTCCATAATGATTTATATATTATTAATATAGAATTAGGCAAATGGCAGTGTGTGAAATTATCAAATATTTATTTGGCAAATCATCTTTAAAATCTAATTATGTTACATACGTGGGGTGTAAAAGTTAAGGAATCGAATGCAGTCATCAAGGATTACTAATTTATAATGCACTGAATTCGAGATTTTATAGGAAAGATAGCCTATAAATTTATAGGAAACATGATTTTGGAAGTAATAGGTACATAAAATATAGAAGTCGGTAGATTTTAAATTAGCAATCGGTGACTGTATTCAGTTAATTTTTTTGGATATTGATGCCTTTGCTTTTATACTCCACATATGAAAAATTAGCTGTTGGTCAGCTGTGGTAAAGCATTTATGATTAAGTTTTAATACTACTTGTTTCACCTAACTTGCCATATCCTTGTGAATCTGTTTCCTTGTTTCATATGATATTATTTTTACAATTTATCATCCAAAATAGAGATTTATGGAGATTGAAAGATTACCGTTTTAAGTGTTTTTCTCATATTGTCATGATTATAGTATCCCGAGGATCTCTTCATCACTACTGTGTGGCAACAGATGTATTTTGAGGCCCTAGTGAACGCCTTTAAATGCTGAAATATGAGTTATCTATGTGTGTTGAGTGAGTGTTCTTCATGTGGCGTTTCCCTTTATGAATATTAGGTTTTTTAAAGAATGTTCCGAATTTGCTTAGACTTTTTTATGTTAATGATTTTGAAATATAGATAGTTTTCGCCTGGGTCTGTAGATGCCTCAAATAAAATGATTAACACGTGCGCTAAGGAAAATGTGCTTCGCTTTCTGTACATATCTGGCTTGCTCATTAAAACTGTTTACCTTCTAAAGTCATAAGTGTGCGGAGATATACCTGAGCTTGTGATACTTCCGAAGACTCGACTATTATCTTTTCCAAATATCTAAAGTGCCTTTGCCAATATGTAAAGAGACCTGAAAATTTGAAGATCAGGTGACGTGAATCTTTTTCTGAGATATTTGACGGTTGTCAAATAATTCTTAAATAATATATTTAATGAAAAAGAAATGCGCACAAAAATGAGCTTTCCGTATTACATCTCAAGGATTCACACTCTACAATGGTCACCAGATTTTTTTATTTTTATTATTTTCGAATCGTTCTGCTTTTCGCATTCAAATAGTTTGCGAACATCATCGCATCATCGGTCGGTTTTGGTTGCTCTGGTCTGGTGACAATGGGCACGCTGGGAGATCATTGAATATATTACAGATTTGTTAACTCATTAAAGTTTATGAGACAAATATTACAGAAACAATATTAAAAATAATAAATTGAAAATTTCTACTATTGAAAATGTTGTATTTAGTAGCTCTTCTATATATGGTTCCTAATTATTTACACATCCCAACTGTTGGCTTTCAAAGCTTTGTGGAAACAGTATATGCATTCTGAATTTACTAAAGTAGAAACAAATCTTCTAGCTTTCCCTTCTTAATCTAGTAGCTGTCGGGGTAAAGTATTTGAATTGTTATTGACTTGCTTGCATGAGGAAACGTATCCATGTGCATCACACTCTCGCCTTCATCGCATATACATTTGTGATATGTTAAGGCCGGCGCCATACTCCGCAGATCTTCCGCTGCGTCTTTTCCGTCCCATCAAATCGGCAATGCAAATTGTGTGTTTGATAAGCGCATATTGTATGGAAATAAATGTAGCGGCCTTCCGCGACGGAAGAGACGCGGCGGAAGATTCGCGGTGTGTGGCGCCGGCCTTGTGGAATGTATTTAATTCAGAATTCTTTATTACTAATGGATCTTATATCTTTTATCATGGTCAACATTTTTATATTTGTTTTTCAGTTCACTAAATTAATAAACACGATTTGTCTTATAATCAATCAATGACAGTGATGAACATAAAAATGGCCTATTACTAAATTCATATTTAATTGGTATGTTTATATTATAAAAAATAAGCAATGCACTATAGACAATATGCGTACTAGGTATTTGTATTTTCTAACCTGCATATCTCTAAAAGAATATAAAACATTCATTTTATTATTATGGTTGAAACTTAACATAGCCTCAATAAAAATTAATACTCGGGTCTTATCTTTTAAATTCTTTTTAACTTCTCGTGCACAATATTTATTATACACAGTTGTGGGTTTTGTTTTAAATTTTTTATAGGTTTTAACTCTCCAAGAGTGCTGAAATTTTAAAAATAGATTTGTAATAGGTGGTATTTTATATTACTTACAATGTTTGTTTATTCCAAATGTGTTTTCCCACCAGCAGACTTAATCCCGGTACTACTTTATAGCTTGGTAGCTAGGAGTATCGTCAACAATATCTTCAATTGGATGCGATAGGTTTTTGTTTGCATATGTAATGAATTAATTAAAAACACACTTTAACTCTAGAACCACACATATTATTTATGGTCAGGTGTTAGTGTAAGCGAATATTAAAACCTTATTATTTTCCTCTGTTCAAATTATTGTCTGGTAAAAATATACATAACTTTCTGTTCGGTGATATTGGATAGCAAGAGAGCTTACACATTTTAAGCCAAAAGGTCACCAATGTTGGATGCGGCCTTAAAAAACTGACCCATCAATTGACCTACCTGTTGATAAGCAATGAAATGAGATTTTCAATTTTATTTTATATTGGTACGATTTGTTTGGAATAGTATGTTATTAATCCAGCCGAATCGATTTGTATGTCATTGAATTAATCCATTAACACTTTTTATTACTTCATTTATTTTGTAGAATTACAATTTATAGTTGAGAGTCCACTCCTCCTGTGTACTCCAGAGCAGACAGTGTAAGGAAATATTATTTTACGCTTGAACAGGTGCGACACTTTGATTTTTGGCAGTGTGTATAGATTTTCCAAACCAACTTTTATCTTTAAACCCTGTAATAAATATTTAGAATCTAAATGTTTTCACAACACCTGCAAAAACATTAAGAAAACCAAAATTTTTCAGTTATCATCGTTCTTAACATTTTTTAATACACTTTATTAAGATATTATTTGAAAAAGTACTGGCTTTAAAAAAACAATCATCAATTTTTCTTTACTTCTATGACTTTGATGAAAATTTCTTTAACCAGGAGAAAGATGGGCGAATAAATCATAAGCAGTTTAAGCCAACTAAGTTTTAACCCCTTCATTGCTGACACTGTGTGATACACGTTGACCATAATACGATTGGAACGCGCACGCCGCTCGAGGTGTTTTAACGGAACGTGTAGCGCTGTAGTTTTGAGTCGTTTCTAGACTCGGAACAAGGCGATTCGTCACTCCCGTCGGTTTGAATTAATCCATCAATTATATCAATAATTTGGCGCATCTTGTCAGCAATGAAAGGGTTAATATTTGCGTAATCTTTCACATTGATTTAATCATGATTATGAAAATTACTAATATCCAACATCTTGCATGAAATTGAATAAATGATTATAATAATTTCTCAGATTTTCGCATTCCCCTCTACATTTCTGGTATAATATGTCTTTAACTTATTATGATGCAGTGCTTGCATTGTTAATTATTTTCCATAACCTTTTGAAAAAGTATTTCAAAGTACTGTAATTATTACAATTGAATTATTCCAAACTATATTACCATAGAACATCTCAGAGGTACATTGTACACATATTCATCGGTATCTCTTATGTTTTATTGTATCAGCTTGTTCTATTACACAATTAATTCTGTTTTTTTTCTGTATTTGAATCATTATTGATTTAGCTGTATGTTAAACGTTCATTTGATGTTTTCGTATGTTGTATGTATTAAAAATTATATTTTCTGTTATATAAGATGTAATTAAAAAATGCTAACAGTAACATTCTTAGGGGCTACTGTAATTTTCTTTTACTATTTTCCATAATTTTGAATGCAAAAGTTCAAAGATAATGTCATTTAGCCTTTTATCATTAATTACAAATTTTATTTATGATTCGGGACTAGTCAATGGCATTTATAGTTTGCTATCATTTTTTTTTCTAAATTGTATAGAATCAACCTTCATGACATTTGTTTCGTCTTGTATAATCTTAAAAAATATGTCATACTTTTTCATTGGCCTCTTCCTAGATCTTTTCTGATCTCGAGTGAATAAACTTTGAGAAACCTTTTGTCTTAGTTTTATCGGGTGATAAGAATTGTCAAATTTTGTTAGTATTCCTTAGAATGTACATATTTTTAAAATAAATGTTTTTACTTTACATTTTAACTTTTCTTATTGAGTCAGGTACACAGAGAACCGATTGAGATGTTGTTTGAAGACACTATTTAATAATGAAACAAATATTACCAAGGTTGGCATATCTATCTTAATTTAGAGAAGAATTGCCTTTGGCGTTCCATTATCGGAATTTATAACATATATAGTAGGTGTTGAGTTTTGCAACAGAGATTTTGCGAAAGGGAGTTGTTTGATTGACGGAAAATGAAAAAATGTATGCTTTTTTCTTAACTATCACTATTACCACTGATCAAACAACTGGCCCATATTTCGAGTGAAATGTTAGCGATTATAGTGTCACCAACCTTTTTAGGTTACATAATTTGGCTTTTTCCTTCACAAGTGCTATATGTTATGTTTTTTATACTGCCTAACCTTAAGTGCATTTCATTTTTTTTATCTAATGTCATCGATTACATTAGCTGTGGCCAGACGTGTTCAGTTTGATTATTTTTACAATTTGACAGTTTGTTTTCAAATATAATCTAAATTCGTAAATCAGTGTTTGGGAACTAACTCAATATGTTGTATCATATGGAAAATCAATTTATTGTACTGTTTACAGACTAGTAGAAAATCTGAATTTGGTGACTACATACTTTAGATAAAATGATAGTTTGATGTTGTATTTGTTTAGTCATAAATTAAAAGTTTACTTAATATAGTTTCTTTATAGCAATGCAATTGAATAGTTTAACATTCAGCAAATTCTAAGGCTGCTTTCAATATGTTAGACAACTTTTGGTTACTTTCCAACATGACAAATTCCATAGTATATTTATGACAAGGTTTCAATCATTCCAGTAATTTTTGAAAGTTTGATTGTTAATTCTCATACAGGCATTTCAACACAGTCGTCATTGTTTAAATTGTCCTCTCATTCTTCATCTATCTCAATAAGTGTTTCATTATCTAGTTCATTAGGGTTTGATTTGAGGTGCACTCAAGTACCTTGACAGAATCTAACTCATTGAAACCATGTTGTATCGTATCGCATAACTTTAAAACCGCATAAAAGTATGCCTCACAAAAAAAACTTGACTGCATATATTTATTAATTATATATTTTGCGTAGTGATTTCTTAAATTTATTTTTATTTTGCTCAATTAAAATTTAGTTTGTTTTGAAATATTCAAACCGGAATGTAGTGAATCCAACTAATTAAAAATGGACCATGCAAGGTGTTATGAACGAATGTATTGTCAAGATTATTAGAATTTTCTTGATTATATTGATTAGTTACTATGCTTGAAGAACAGTTTTAATTCACTTTTAGTGTCACAAATTTAGTGACAATTAGATAAATAGTGGACCAAATAATGCCATGTTGAAGGTGCCAAAGTGACAATTTCATTGTAAAAAAAAATATAAAATGTAAATAATTACTTTCTTCACTCTATAATGAAATCCAAGGGACCGAGCAATTTATTTTGTTACAGGAAGTTTTCGTTATAAAGTGAGGAACAAAATTAACTTGTGTCCGTGTAAATAAAGCATAAATAATTTATTTTTCTATTAACACTATACCGTAAATATGTCTAACATCGCTGTCTTCCATGCCAGTGGTTCTGGCAAGGTGGCAGAGTGAATGATCGCTGCTCCTGGCGACTCATTGTCTTCCACTCCAGTAGGTAGTCGTGCGTCTTCTGGAAGGTTTTCCGGCCCGGCGCTCGCTACTCGTTGAGCCGCTCCTACTGGCCCTGAGATGGCGCTAGTGTCTAATGTTTGTCCTCCAGGTCCGCCACAACACTATTGTATTACACTAGTTATAGCTAATTAATCTTATATAAATTTAAAAAAAAATTTAACAAGTTAATCAACTTCGTTTACACTCCTCTGATATTTCAAAATACTGCGTATCTAATCTTTTGATCATGGAACTTCTTCAATTGACCTAGTGTCATCTTTGTGAATGAATTTTTTTTTAATTGTAGCCCTGTGGCAAAATAATGGTGGATAGTTGGTGTTATCAGCTCTTCTCAGACTTTGCCCAGAAGAAGCACTGTGTTATTACCAAGTTTTTAACTTTGTTCCTTTAGCGGAAAAACAGTCATCCTTGCGGACTTTTTGACCTTGTAGGTGACCGCTAAATTAAATTTTTTTAAACTGGATTTTTTGACTTTCCAATAACCACTAACTAGTTCGATTCATGTTGATGTCCGTAATACACTCTTTAAAGTGTTTGACATCCATGAACTACTCCTTTTTAATATTAAGTCTTGTTTGATATACTTTTAAAAAAAAAATCCAGTGTCTGCATTCAAGATAGCATTAAGAGTATCTCGTGGTCAACTCTAGCCAAGCCTTCTCCAGCAAGCCGTGGATGATGTTCCTGTCGATATCGTTTGCTTCTAGTAAGTATTCCGCGTATCTGGTGGCAAGAAAATTCCAAGAGGGGACTTTCTAGATGTCCCTTTTTCAGCACGAGTGTACCAATTTTTTCGCTATAGGGAGGCATTTTGTTAGAGAGTGAATTAATACATGGTTTCTTGCGGAAAACTAAACAAATCAGGTTCATTTTTATGTTATAGAGTTTTTCGCTATAGGGAGTTTCGTTACAGAGAGTGACGACTTTATGTACTTTTTTGCATTTTTTAGTGACATTTCTCATTTGTTGACTGAATTTTATTACTGATTTAAAAGAAAAAAATTACAATAGTTTTTTTTTGCTTGTGCTTGGCAATAAGTTTAAAAAAATAAAGGATCATCAGTTTAAGATGTTTCCATTTACACTGATTCACAGCAGTGCCGAGTGCCAGAAAGTTTTAGAAAGCCATTATCAGTCACTTTCCAATGAACATCTTGGAGAATTAGCTAAAGAATTAAGTCGTCGACATTCAGAAGATGAGAAAGAAAATTAAGAATCCCTAGAAGTGATAAAATGGCCCATCTAAGGCATATTTTTTCAGACCTGACTGATGAATTCTGCCAACCAAGTTTGAAGGTAAAAAGGAGTACAAAATTATACCTTATTCTGAACTTCTTAAAAATATTAAAAAATCTAAAACTTATTAATTGGTACCTTTTTCGAACAGGCTTTTGCATACAGGCTTAACGACTATTGAGACTCCTAAAGGACATAAAGTTTTATTTTCATAAATGACTTTAATATGCAATTTAATTATATTTTATAATTATGTTCAATAAAAATATACGCCGGTTCGTTCCTGAACGATGAGTTCCAGAAGTGGATGTGTATGTAAGTATTTATATTAATATTTTAATGGTAAAACCTTCATACTTCACCACATAAAAAATTACCTGCAAGGTGTTCTAAACCACTGCTCAAAAATATAAAAATATATTTTTCGAATCCATGAGAAATAAAATAGGGGCTTTTAAAATACAAACTCATGCAACGCACCGAGTGGGGCCAGTTGAAATGAGTGGAAGGTGGAAAGAAAGTGTCAAGAGAAGTGGTGGAATTGGAATAAAATGAACACAATGATGAAATGTAGAGGGTGGTTTCCTCAAAAATTAAATGGAAGAGATTTGAAATGTGAACTTTTAATATGTATACATTTTTTTTACAATCATCAAAGTTGTATGAAATTTTTTCATATTTCAACCTCTTAATGTAGGTAGGTGCATTAGGAGATTAAATAAAGGTTTTATTTAAAAATGTAAGTATGTATTACAAATTTAAACATAATTAATTTCTTTCTTGAATTTTTATAGTGCCTTTTAATTATTTACAGGTGAATAACTTTTTTAAATTTAAAAATGGAATGGAATCGCACATAAAAAGGTGATTCGGAGCAAACTTCACATTGCTGGACATTTTATCAACCAACAAATGTTCTTGAGGACATCTTAACTGCTAAACTGAGGTTGACAATACTGCGAGTAGTATTTTAACCAGTTTTGGTTTATGTCCCATCATAAAGGGTTAAAATATTTGATGTCCCTTTTTCGGGGAATCCATAATTTGTCTCTAATCCAACATTTAGTTTTCATTTTTCTTCGAAGATCAATCACTAATGACGCTTTAATTGAAATAGAGATGTATGCATGTATGTACTATTTTTAATATTTACCAAAATATTTTGTCATGTTAATTGATGTTTGGCGATAAACATTTGTCACTATGTACATATTCGAAGACAGTCATTTTCATGCAAGTCTCTTGAAGGTAATTAGTGATGAAATTCAGTCAACTGAAATTGCCATTCACAAGTTCTCCCTCAGCGGTAGCAATTTGAAATATAGAAAACTTGAATTTAAATATCGTAAATCAATACTTTTAACATTTTGGATACCATAAATAATACGAATGGAAGAAAAATTTCACCTTTCAAGTCGCCAACATTACCAAACAATTTTTTATTGTAATACTGCTCATAAATAATGTCAATAGTATCTCCCCATCAAACATAATAATTTCGTCTGTGGCGAAAAACGATATGGCCGGAGATGGGGCTTGAACCCTAGGCCAGCAAACTCGAACCGGCCACTATACGCATGTTGGTACAGCCGCCTCTCCGTGGACTGCCAAAAAGGTACTATAAATATATACTTACTAGGGCTTAGCAAAAACGCAAACTAATGTTCTGTCATTTTTGGCGAGTTATAGCGAGTATTTAATATTTGTAAATCTCTTCAACTCCAACCAAATAAAATTAACAAAATGATTTTCATCACTACTCCAAATACTATGGTTGTAGATTGTTGTTTAAAAAATATGCTAGCGTGTATTTCAGTGGCCAGAAGATAAGTACTTGCGTAGGACAATAAATGAAAAAATATATATATTTCAATTTTTTTTATTTGATTTATAATTGAAATTCCTGTTTAACAGTAACAAAAACAGTAATTATATTTATCATAAACTCAGTCCTCAGTCATCTTCTTCCATCTCTTCTGGTTCAATTAAGGCCTTTTTAGTCTTTTTCCCACCAGGTGTTGCCTGGTTGTATGAATCAGCAGTTCTTTTCCTCAATGTATCCAAGAATTCATTTTCATCTTCCACTTTGGCCCATTCCAGCACTAATCTTCTTCCGTACAAATGTGTACTTTGGCAAAGAGCAACAAAAGCACTCTGAAATAAATAATTTTTTAATATATTTTGAATCATCGTATGTACTTTTGGATTATAATTATATTACACTTTTTTTTTTATACTAAATATACTAAAAATTAAAAAATAAATTTTCAGTTAAAAAGTATTTGTTTCATTCTCCAAATAAAAGTACTATATTGATATAGATAACGGAATTCTGCTGCTGATGCACACTTTAATTTGGAAAGTGAAGAAAAAACTTATTGCACAAAAATTTACTTTTTACTATATTTAAATGTAAGCGTGGTTTTAAAAAAAATATATCTTCTCAATTTCCCAAATAAAACATTGATTAATTAAATATAATGAATTAATTGTTAAATTTGTGAATCTGATAATTGATACATGTATCGTCATCGAGAATATGTCAGTGTACAAAATTACAGCTCTAGTAAAATATTGATTATAAGATTCCATCCAGACAAACAGGTGAAACGTTATGGTTATGAAACGTGTGGAAAAAATAAGTTAAAGAACATGAATATGCTGATTTGATAACTACTGACAAATGACCTCCAGTCTTAAAACCCAATTTTACTAGCACAGTTTTATAGCACGAATATGATACAAACTTTGAATTAATAACATTTTTCAGTTTTTTCTGTATGTTAAGTACCCATGTTAGGGAAGGAAACTCGTTTAATTTTTAAAATTATTTCTCAACATACGTAACCCCTCACCCTGTCATTCAATTTATTCTCGTATTTGAGCGCGAGCTGTGACATCTTGATTTCCAATATACACTGAATTATTATGTCCAAAACATCCCAAGCAGTTGGGGATGGTACAAGAACAATTGCCAATGAAGTATTAAAGTTTTGCGAAGCTGAAAAAACAAATAATGGACTGATATTACCGTTTGACAGGTTGACAGATAGAGCGGCCACCATTACTGGTCTGTTTCTTTAGTGTTGCCCGACCAAATTCCTATTAAAGGCTCTGACACCTGTCACCGGACATTCTGTACATTATGTATTGTGTAGTAAATTTACACCCTGGCAACTTCTGTTACGCAACAGGGAGGCCCTCCCACGCACGCCAATTTATACTGGTACGTCTGTAAACATGTCTCAACAGTGCTCTGATGTTGTCGTGCGATTTCGTTTTTGTTCCATTGTGAGCAAATGCGGTGCCCATCCCGCATATCTTTCTTGTGCCAGAATTTTCATACAGGATATTTTGTATGCATTCAATCAAGATGTTTATGATGCAACTTCACTTTGATTTTCTCATAAGTCTTTCCATTCAAAAAAAGAATTGAATCACTGACTAATAGTACTCTTTTTCCAGGTTTTAAATAATCACAAACTTGCCCACTTTCAACAACCAATACAACTATGTATTCAATAAATCTGTCTGAAATTTTGACTGGTGTCGTTCGAAAGTTGGCATTAAATAACAGTACATAGATTTTGCATTACTGGCACCATTAGTCGTTAAACATGGGTACTTATCATACAACCCTTCTATACATGGAACATAAAATAGGTATGGAAGAAATGTATGTATACATATATTTGATTTTATTTATTCCAAACTGAATCAAAAATCTATTCAAATATGGAGCTAATTTGGGAAATTTACGACAAAATGTGTTTTTTCAGACAGCTTACTGCGTAACCGGTAACTAGATTATTAAAATTATTCTAATGAAGAATTATATATAAGAATAAAAATACCTTGGCATCTCCTTTATTGTAATATTCAACAAAGCAGAAACCTCTGTGGTTACTTTCTCCTGGTTGCATTTTTTTAGGCATCCTCAGAGCTTTAATTTCACCAAATGTGCTGAAATATAAAGTACTTATAAATTATTTCAACACAAGATATAAAAATTAGTGGTATTTCGGTATACATCCTTAATTCTTTCCAGACGCTTTTTGGACTTATACCAAACAGGATAGATACTAAATGAATTTTTCCCGAAGGAAATAAAGGGAAAATGACCTGTTCCTATGAAAAAAAAATCCTATAGTTATTGGCAAAGTATACATTGATGGAGACATAAATTATTTTAAACACTGCTTAATACTAAATAAAATACATAAATACAAAAGCAGTTAGATGAAATGAATGAAAATTTAACAAAATTTTTTCATTGCTATCTATTTTCCGTACTTGGATCTGATTGAGAGTTACCAGGTTTTACGTTTAGTAAAAAATCTCTCCAAATAACTTTGCTTCTTGTGGTTTTCTGGGGTTTTTGCTGTGTTTTCATGACCTTTTTGGCCGACGTTTCGGGGTTGATGATATACCCTGCAATGAGATCCGAAATGTTGGCCAGAAAAATTGTAAAAATACAGCATATTACGCCAGAAAACACAAACCAGAAGATTCTGAATGGCCGTGAAAGCCTAAGAACATTCTTAAGTTTGCTTCTACTTTCTCGGGATGTTTCGGAAATGTGAAACTGTCTGGTCATTCCAGACAATGCTATTTGCATATCAAAAAAGTTACTTTCCTTTTTCTCAGAAAATTTTACAAGGTACAATTTGGTAATAAACCGATTTGCTGTTAAACTTATATTTACAAAAACTGTGTTTGATGACCCTTGACCCTGGGAAAAAAGTTTAGCACACTTCGGATCAATGGAGACTTTTGACATTTTATTTAGAACAAATATCATATAACAATTATCATCATCAATTTAGGTTTGGCCTTTTCTCGTCTAATTTTACTGGAGTAATTAAATTTGTGTAAATTCTGTTAAAACTTGCCTAAAAATTTCTTGAATTTCTCGCTGATTGGCTTGAAACGGTACATTTCTTACAAGTATTTTTGTACCTGTCTGCTTCTTTATTTGTGTTTCTTTCTTTGTTGTTTTTACATCACCGCTAAAATACAAGACATTAATTTAATTTAAAAAAGGGAACATGGTCACAAAAATAATCAATTTTATAATAAGATGTTGAGATAATTCCAAACCTTCCAGATCTTTCAGAACGCTTCAATTCAATTTGTTTTCCATCTAATGTTGAAAATTGAAGATTTTTTAGAGCCTTTTCTGTTCCACTTTGTCTATAAAACTGAACAAAACCATATCCCATTGATAGTTTTTGTCCTGGATTGTGAGGGTCTTTCTTCAGTGCTACTGTTGCAGAGAATATGCGTCCACAGATTTTGAAATGCTGATAAAAAATCAAATAAAAGTATATATATATGTAACAAATTGTGGTAAATTTTACGACGTAAAATATATGTGTACTCATTTAAAGTCAACTATTAAAATAGGAAATAAAAACATTTATACCTCTCTAAGCGCTTCATCTCTTGTTTCAAAATTGAGACCTTTAACAAAGAGAATCGTATCTGTTTCGGGAGAATCTTCATCTTCTTCTATTGGCTGTGTCTCTTCTACTTTAACGGGTTCAGCCGCATTTTCTTCCTTTACTTGTTCTAATTGAGCTTTATTAATAGTCTTATTTTTAGCCAAAGTTTGTTCTACATCTTCTCTTTTTATGCTCGAGTCTTGAATGTATTCCTCTTTATTTGCCGGTTTATCGAAAACATTATCAGGAGCCCATTCCAAGTAAAGCGGGAGATATTTGAACTTTGAATAAGCAAGTTTTGAAAATGCTTGCCTTGCTTCTGAAGGTTCGACAAATTCAATTAATGCCGTAATACCGTGGGGTGGCAGGACTAGGCGAGCTATCTGGCCGAATGGTTCAAATACTTTTAGAACTTCATCGTAAGTTGTTTGAGCAGGCATATTTTTTACCAAAATAACAGTTTTTGATCGCTTTTTAGCAGGCTGGAAAGACAAATAAGGTTAAGAATGCAGACGAAACAAGTTCAAATTATTTTAATGTACATTATTGAATGCATCTTTTAGCAAGCGTTAACTTAAGGCCTAACCACAGACGAGTGCATTTTAGGCGAAGTCAGATGTGATTATATTTTGCATTATTAAATAGTGAAGGACAAAATCATAAAGTACAGCAGCTTGTTAGTGACTGCTTTTAAATTTTTTCAGAGCGAACTGACCCACAATGTTAGAAATGTATTATTTTTAATGAAGTTTTACCTGATTGAAAGCATCCAAACATACTCCGTTATCATCTAGAAACTTCTTGGTGCTTGAGACAAGTTGAGTTTCTCCTAAAGCTAGTCTAACTGCTGCACTAGTTTCTAGAAAATACAAACGTCATTGTCTTTAATAAAGGATACATTAAAATAATTAACCCACATGAAAATTGTACAAGGGATAAACATATTGTGTAGTAATCTTTTAAAGGGTATGGGTATAAGTTACCCTTATGTCTTGGCAGATCAAAATGCATTCTGCCATGTACGAAATACAATTGAATGACTCAGCACTTTCCGTATTAATTCTGTGAGTTTTACCCGAGTTTCAAGAGCAATGTTTCTCTATGTACGTGCATCAAATTATTATAGATTATATTTTTTTAAGATGTGATATTTGCTGAAATTACATGAATTTTCTTTGAGTGCACCATAATGAAAGATATGTACAGTAAAAGCTCGTTAATACAAACAACTATAATTCGAAATTCGGTATAATTCGAAAAATTTAATGATATTTTATCCCCCTCAAATGAATTTTCATACAAAATGCTTCCTATAATTCGAAAAAATGGCTAATTCCAAATACGAAAAAAATTTCAGACAAAATTATGAAATTTGACACAAAAGTCATTTGTGTAAATGTTAACATTTTCTCACCATTTGCTAATGTTTTTATACCTGCGCTGACGGAAATGACCGCTCACAGGCCTTTGATCATCTATATGACAGTAATAAAAGTCATAAAACATCCCAAACTGGCCGGTGGCCGCGCGCACAGGGTAAGGCTGTTTAAGGGTACGCGCGCACTAGCGTTTTTTGCCGCGCGACGAAAAAACGCTGCGGCATAATGTCGCACCGCAGTGTTGTAACAAAGGCTTTTGAATCGTAGTGCGCGCACTTAGCGGCAAAATAACACAGCGGCGAAAAATCGGTGAAATGTTAAAACTCTCTTGCGGCGCGGCGGTCAGCGGCAAAAAAACGCATCTTTTTAAAGTCATAACCGCGCGCGCTACGCGCTGTTTCGCTGTACCATATATTTTATGTGAAAGAACAATGGGCTACAAGCAATAATTCTGCTGATCTAGATGAAGATTTTAATATTGAAATGCTAATTACGAAAGTTGAAAGAAGACCACCATTGTATGATATCACTTCAAAAGAATATAGTGATAGAAACATTAAACATTTCTGAATGGAGTATTTTTATATGTGATAGAAGGTTCATTATTCTTACATTCTTTATTCATTCGATAATATTGGAAGAATTTTTCGTTAAGTTCACCAAATATTTTAAAGAACTGCCCGTAAATGATCAGCGGCATTATGCCGTAGTGTGCGTGCCTGCTGTTTTCGCCGCGCGTCAAAATGTCGCAAGTTTTTTCGCCGCGCGGCGAAAAAACGCTAGTGCGCGCGTACCCTTATGACTGCTGTTTTATGATATCCCGCCAAAAGACGAGATTAGTTGAAGTTTTGTCGCCAGTTTTGGAGTTTTAAATTGTTACATCTTTGTGTTTTATTAAGATTGAAAATATATCGCGTGAAAACATTATGTCATTGACTTTTTTTGTGCTTTTATCTGTGATTTCCGTGAAAACTTTCGATATTTTAGTCTCTTCATTTACGATTTTAATATATTTTTTGTTATTTGATAAGTGTGAAGAATATTAGACATTTTATTACGTTCACGTGTTAGATTTTAGTTATTTTCGCATTTTATTTTGACTAGTGTTTCGTTTCAAATTAAAATGGCGTCAGTTCGCAGCGCGTACAAAAATTTAACTATTTCTATGAAAATGGATTTGATTAAAGACGTGGACAGAAAAATTGAGAAATAAGGGCAAGATTGCGTAAAATATGGTATCGCCAATTCGACTGTTTCAACAATTCTAAAAAATCGCGCCAAAATTGGCAGTGAATTGATGTCTCAAGATCACATATCAAAGTAAATTATTTTAATTTTATTGAAACAACTGACAAAAATGAATGCAATATTGGCCAAATAAATGTGTTTAAAAATACATGTTAAAAAATGCATTTGTTTGTACACTTGGAAATGTTTAGAAAGTGTGTTGATGGTTTAAAAACTTCCTACTAATTCTACTTCCCTAATTCGAAATTCGAATTTTTTTGTTGAATTTCGGTCCCCTGAATTTCGTATTAAAGAGCTTTTACTGTATTAGTACTTACTGGCATTTCCTTGGAGGAATTTTTCTTTTGTTGTATTGTAAGTGTTGGCTACAGCATCAGCTACGGCATTGGCCCCAAGAAATAGTGTATTCCAGTTGTGTGCTGAGCCTGCTTGTTGTTTTTGCTTTCTTTCCTTTTTTTGCTTAAATGTAAGACCCTCTGAAATAAAAACAAAAACAATTGTTAACAAAAAGAAGTAATTCTGCTAAGATCGAATTGCATTTTAGTAAAAAATAAATTAATCTATTGTAATCGGCTATCAAATTGTGGTTATTATGCAAATTAAATTATACACAAATTCACTTGGTTTAAACCAATATATTTTTGGTAACACCAACCGGTTTCGAAACCACCGTTCCTTCTTAAGGGTAAACTACAAACTAAACATTAATATTTTTATGGCAACTAGTTATCGTACCTGCCACATGACATTATTTTCAACGTTCAACATTCTTTTATTGTCTGTTTTTTCAAAATTATTTTAGTTTAAGAGACACATACAGATTCGTTGATAATACAGTTACCAAAAGTATAGTGGTTTAACTCAAGTGAATTTGTGTTTAATTAAATTAATTAATTAGGGAATTACGAAAAATAAATATGTAATTCAATTTTTTAACTACTCGGAGCTGTGAAACAAGAGTTCTTCTTACACATGTATGCTGATTCGCAATTGTTACATTATGTAGCGTTTAGTATTTAATAAAAAATAATACACAATTAAATGATGAAATAAACATATATGTATTAAATATGACAGCTATCATTACCTTCATTAGGGTCTAGCTCTTCCTTCTGTTTGCCTGGAAGCAGATGCAACATTCTTCCGCAGAACACTGAACCATCGAGTTCGATGAAGGCTTTAACAGCGTGCTCAGGCATCATGAAGGTAATATGCCCAAATCCTTTAGCTTGATGGGTTAATTTATCCACAGGGAGGTTCGCTTCTGTTACAGGACCTGCATAGACACAGTATTTATCATGTGTATTTTACTATTGTAAAATTATTGTTGTGGAGAATTGTAACAAACAGTATTTGCAAATCAGAGTAGAATGAGATGAATTTAAAATAAGTACATTTTGGAATGTACATAGGTATATGTGAGGAAATTTGAGTGTTTTTATTTTATTAAGGAAAACTCTACATTTTACTATTTCAAAATATGATACATGCAGGAAGAAAGGGAGTACACAGTTCTATACAGGGAAGCCATAATTCATAGGACTCTTTGAAGGTGTAGCATATAAGTAAAAATTTGGACATTTAGTTTTTATGAAAACAAAGTGATTGTGTTTTATTTTAATAATAACGTCACCGCAAAGTTCAAACCTTCATTCAGAAGAAAAAATATTCTTCGAACAATTAATAAATAATATCTTACAAAGTTAGGAGAAAGTCTGAAACAGTAAAACACCATTAATTCGAAATTCAAGGGACCCAAAAAAACACTTCCAAGTATGTGGAACCCTGTTAATTCGAAATTCAAGGTACAAAAAAAATCGCATTGCGATTGCAAAATTCGCCAAAACTCATGAAAATCTCTGAAAAAATTTGTATTTTTGCATATTTCAAGAAATCATTTCGAAAACGTAATATTTATTATGTTAATACAAAGATCACGATATTTCTATTACTAAAGTACCCGATATTGATATTTTTTTTGTACTCGCTTGCAAAAAAAATCGAGATTTTTTTTCAATTTTATCAAATTTCAAAAGAATTTCAAATTGTTTGAACTAAAATGTATTGATTTATGGCGTAAGGGGCTAAAATTTATTTTGAATCACGAATTAGTGGGGATTGCGATTTATTGGGGTTAATTTACTATGAAATTACATAGGTTTGAAAAACTTCGAATTATTTTCGAATTTCGGGATTTTACTGTATTCAAGTGGATTTTTATAACATTTTCAATAAGTAACAGAGTAATTTGTTAGTTAATATAATAATTTATTTAAATTTTACCAAATTTCTCAAACAGCTCTTGCAATTCATTCTCAGTGGTGATGTACGGAAGATTTCTAACATAAATACGACCGCTTTCAGCTATGGTTTCCTCATTTTTTAATGACTCCTTAAAAAATTATAATTTATTAAAATGTTTTATATATTTTTAAAGATTTTTTTAAGGTACATCCTAATAGTCTCTATACCACACAAAGTGCAATTCTAAATAAAGTCTTATAGGTCAGACATTAAATATTTTTATAGTTAAATTTAAGTTATAAAACAGATAAAAATATTGATTGATTAAACATGATATAATAATCAATTTGATTATCTGTACTTCGATTTTTAAATTTAATTTTGTACATTTGTTATCCTGATGAAGAAGCCATTGGCTTTGAAACATGTTGAAATTTTTTTTTTCAATAAAAAAGTGGTATATACAAAGTTAATTTCTAAAAATTATAAATCAAATCAAGTTGAAAATATTTTTTTTGGTATACATTCCATTCTTCAATTGTGTAAACAAACATTAAATAAAAATATGAATAAAAATACAGAGTTCAAATGGCTTCACAATCAGTGACCATGCATAAGTATGACTTTGAAGTTGACAATAAATTCGGAAAATACTATTATTATTAGTTAATCTATTTTGTCTAGTGAATTTTTTTTAATGAATAATTAATGTTTTTCCTTTTTTATACATTATTAATATTTTAATTTAATTTCTAGGATAGTATAGCAGACCGTGTTGCAGACACAATATTTACCTCCTGATTTTTTCTTTTGAAACTCGAGACTTCAGTTGGCTCCTCTTCCGGAATTACTTTACTTTCATATTTATTCACCAACACTCGATGTCCAGCTGAAATATACATATATTCAAGCAAAAAAATTCTATCCCCGAGTTTAAAAAAAATTCTATCAAAAGTTTCCATCTTGAAAACACTGAGCATGTGGTTGCGTGTACATCTTGGGCAGGAAACTTTTGGTTAATACCAGGATAAACAAAAATTGATTTAGGAAGAAA
This sequence comes from Agrypnia vestita, assembly GCA_016648135.1. Lineage (NCBI taxonomy): Eukaryota > Metazoa > Arthropoda > Insecta > Trichoptera > Phryganeidae > Agrypnia > Agrypnia vestita. Next base: position 63,355 of record JADDOH010004440.1, read on the forward strand.
TATGTGCAAGAAGTGTCTGCATTTAAATTAAAATATTGGCAGAAAACAGATGATAAAATATATGAAAATTTAAATTAACTAAGATACCTAATGATAAAATTGAACTATTGTTTGGTATAAAGGTATAAAGGGATATAGTATTAGGTCCTTACATATGAAATTGACGTTTAGTATGGGAGGAACATAAAGCCGATTTTTTTTATTATAATATATTTATTTAATCAAAGTATGTACCATTGCTATCTATGCACTTTTGCCATCTCATAGGTAGTTCATCGATCCCTTTACTATAAAAACCATTCGGACGGGAATCAATAAAATCTTTGAAGGCGGTTTTGACTGCCCCATCGGAGTTGAATTTTTTCCTTTGCAAGAAGTTATCCAAATTTCGAAAAAAATGGTAATCTGTTGGGGCAAGGTCCGAAGAGTACGGTGGATGTCTTAGACATTCCAATTGAAGCTCCTCTATTTTGGTAGCCGTCTGTTGTGCAGTGTGTAGTCTAGCGTTATCATGAAGCAGCAGTGGCCTAGAGCGATTAACCAGCCTCGGTTGTTTAGCAGCTAGCTTTTCCATCATGGTTTACAGTTGCTGACAATAAACATCTGCCGTAATCGTCTGGCCAGATTTAAGAAAGCTATAGTGAACGACACCAGCACTAGTCCACCAAACGCTCACAAGTAACTCTTTTGGAGTCAATTTTCGCTTGGGGCATGGTTTGGCTGGTTCGGCAGGGTTCAGCCATTGCGATGAGCGCTTCCGATTATCGTACAGGATCCACTTTTCATCACAGGTAATGATTCGATTTAAAATCCCTTCATTATTGTGCCGGTTGAGTAATGCAACGCAGCAGTCAACGCGCGTTTGTTGATTTGCTTCACTCAATTCGTGAGGTACCCACCTTTCAAGCTTTTTCACCTTACCAATTCGCTTCAAGTGGATTAAAACAGTTTTATCACTAACACCGCAGCCTGCAGCTAACTCGGATGTGGTTTGCGATGGATCCGCTTCCACAATAGCCTTCAATTCTTCATTATCAACTTTGGTCTCCGGCCGTCCACGGGGCTTTTTCTGCAGGTCGAAATTTCCAGAACGAAAACGTTGGAACCAAAAACGCACTGTGTTTTCTTTTGCGGCACCGTCGCCATACACATCATTAATCCTTCGAGCCGTTTCTGCAGCCTGGTGCTACGGTGGAACTCGTACTCGTAAATAACGCGATATTTCAAGTTTTTCATTTTGTAAACTGAGTGACGCAAAGAAAAAAACAATTGAGAAAAAAACAAATGAATTATAATTTTCAAAACACAAATACATGAGTAAATAGCTGTATAAATTTGGATTTGGAATTCCTAACCAAAGAGAAGATATTTGAGATCAAATTTGCCAGTACGGCAAAACGTGAATTTCATATGTAAGGACCTAATATTTATGAAACCTACCTAAAAAGCTTTTAGTTTTGAAAAGTGCCTTTTTCCTTTCATCCTCTGATCTGAAGCCAACATAGCAAAAGCCTTTTACTATTCTCGGTATCCGGATAGTAAACGGAATTAAGGGTCTGAAAAATTCCTTTACATCTTTCTTTTTACACGAAAAGGGTAATCCTTGAATCTGTAAAACATGTTTTAAAAAATCAAATCTTGAAAAAAAAATAGGCACCAACAGAGGATTAAAAATAAACTTAACCTTTACACTCACCGGCTTTAAATATTTCTATTTAGTACAACAAACAATGTGTTAATTTACCTTAACAAAAAATAAAAGTCTATTCCGTGGTTCTTTCTTTTTCTTTGTTTTCTTTTCTACTTTTTCATCATCTTCATCGGGTGATCCTTCTTCTTTGTCCTTGTCTTTACTTTTCTTCTTCTTTTTCATAAGTGACTTCATATACTGTGGATTTAATTAAATAATTTTTCATGAGAAATTAGCAAAGTGATATAATCCTCAACTATACTATGCTATGGATTGCAGGATCAGGATGTTACATAAGCAGTATTTACTAAGACACTATATACATTAGCTGGCCAACATCGTGAACAATTTTCGGTGTAGTGGGGGAAAGTTTGCGCATGTACACTCCATACTACCTCACCTCTGAGACACAAAATTTGTCTTCTGCGCAGCTAAGTCATTGTTCAAGATGTTTGCCAGCTATTATAATCAGAATATTAAAAATCATTAATTAACAATTAAAATTAATTAACAGTATCTTATTTAATGATTTTTAATAATAAGCAAATTATTATTACTCATAATAATATTGTATAAATTAATTTTACTTCAAAATCACTGATTGCTTCATCAGCTAGCTTTTTCTTTTCCTTCTCAGTTTTTTCTTCCAATTTTGTTGGTTTTTCTTCATCTTCTACGCCGCTATCATCATTCCTGGTTTCGTCTTCACTGTCTGGGGTCTCTCCACTGGCTTTACTATTTTTTATAATTGCGTCATTACCCCATACAGCTTTGTCTAGCTTTGAAGCGTGAACTTCCATAAATTCCGAAAACAAAGGGTCATCTTTGTGCTAGAATATATTAAAAAATTAAAACATTCATCAATAAAACGTTAATGAAGATGTTGCATATTACTATGCGTTACCTGTTACAGTTTTTATTGTTAATTAAAATAACAATAAATATAATTTATTAATACGCATCAAGCGCAAGTACACCCCGTTTAACGCAGATTTATTATAACGAAATTAAAAATTTCATTGGTGCTTCCACCAGTTAATAACCATATTGATACTACTCTGAGTATATCACAAAGTCGGTAATTCTTTCGTAATGCGAAGTAAGTTTGTTTATGATAGAATAAATTTATTTAGTCAGAACATTTCATTGCAATCTAGCTTTTAATAAAAGTGACATACTACGGTGTGCTTGATGCTTTGGTGAATAAGACACCCAGTGAGCTGACTATCGACACAAGAGAGAGAGAGAGATATCTTACTATATTAACACATTGAATGACAAGCAAAAGGGATACTTTTGTTGAAATCAAATGCTGCATTGAGCATGAGCAAGCTCGTGTAACCTTTATCCGTATGAAAAAATTATTAAATAATTTTTTTTTAAACCGCAATCAGTAAAACAAGTAAAAAATAATTTTTCCACCAAAAATTTTTTGCCTCACTCTCTAAATGAAAGGTTGACACTTAACAATATTAACATAGATTATTATTACAGAATTCTGTTGTTGATGGTGGTAAAGTGCCCATGCTTTTATTTGGAGGCAAAAAATTTTTTGGCTGGAAATTTATTTTTTACTGTTTAGTACATATAAATATATATATATTTATTTTTTCATGTAATATAACATCATGGCTGTCTACATTAGCCAGTCTACTGTGGATCTATTCTGGGCCACAGTAAAAAAAGTGATGATAGCCAACGTTCATTGAATGGATAGGGCGCAAGAAGAGCCAAGTAAAAATGATCTAGAATACCGTATGTCGCCAAAAAATACAATTTATTAGAATAAATAAGACAAAACTGCAAAACTTTGTATATGGCTACTTTCTTTATATTATTATGATATATGTTGTGAATGTAATCAATCTCTTATTTTCATCATCATCATCATCTTCATCCCCTTCTCCAAGTAGGGTCGGGGGCCCAAATACTCGACAAGGTGTTTCCATATTCCCCTGTCTGGCGCTGCTTTTTTCATTATTTACTTTCATTAATATTAATAAATAAAATACAAGTTTTATTATTTCTCACTAACCTCATATTCAGTGAGTCATATCTCATGTACTAATAAGAAATTTGATATTGGTTTGTAGGAAGGAGTGTTTAAAGGTGCTATTTAGCTTAGTATAAATGCTTAAACACAAACTGTTGGCAAACAAATACTTTAAAATAGAACTGAAAATTGGTCACCAGTAACTCTCATGGAAGTCAATGTGTTAACATAAATTACACTTCACATTCACATTCTAAAATGAACATAAAATAATTGCAATGAAACGAAATACCTTTTGTAAAATTTCTGTGATTTTACTATTTTTCTGTTTCTCTCTTAATTTTTTTCTTTCTGCTTTAGATAATTTATTCTCGCTAATTTCTTTCGTCGAGGGTTCCTTAGTGTCAGTGATGTTATGTTTTTTTTTGTAGGCTGAACTGTCCGGGGCATATTTGCTCCACGCTTGGGGTTTGTCACTATTGCCAAGGGAAACACATGTCTCTACTACAATACGAGTTGTCTTAATACAAGTCCCATTAAAGAAATCTCTTGCCAGTGAAGCTTGCTCGTCTGTTTTAAATCCCACAAATCCAAAGTTCCGAAACTTTCCTTCTTTTGTATATTTCAACTGCACATCCGTGATTTCCCCCTTTTCACTGAAAATGTCTCGCAGTTTCTCTGTTGTAACCTAAAAATGATAACCTCAATAAATATTATTATAAAATTGAGAAATGGGATATTTTAAACCTTCCATTATATAAACCAAAGTCAATTTACATTATTAGGTAGATTTTTCACTATTAATCGAGAAGACATATTGAAAAATGATCATATATCAATTTGATAACATTGACAACTACTCAACGTCAACCAGACAAAACAATCAAAAACATGTGAAAATTTGACATATAATTAATGTTGTTATTCTAAAAAAATATACATATTATTATTTATCTATGGGTAAACCTATATCAAAGCTTTCCCTTCTTCTATGATTAAAGGTACAGATACAAATGCTTATTACTGGCATGCTCATTAGCATGCCCTAACAACTGTACACACTTGCTCATTATTAGCATGCTTATTTTAAGCATGCTTATAAATAAGCAAGCTCAATGTTAAGGTACAGATATACATGCTTATTACTGGCATACTCATTAGCATGTTCAAAACTAGCATGCCCTAACAACTGTTCACACTTGCTCATTATAAGCATGCTTATTTTAAGCATGCTCATAGATAAAAATGCACAAAGGTAACAATCAAACACATATGCTTATTAGTGGCATGCTCTTGTCATAGAATAGAGAGGAACTCTAATTCAAAATTGTAACTTTGCAAACTGAAAATGAAAATTTAAGTGAACCAATAAATAAAAATATTTTTGATTTTAGTTTTTATAATTTTTATTGTAAGATTTGAATCATTCATGTCTTTTAATAAAGTTCCATAAACATTATTTCTTTCCATATTATTTTTACATAGCGGTGACCGAGTATTCCACAGACGTTCGTGATTCCTATAACAAGTCACGAAAAGCAATGTTTTATCATTTCCCCAACACACCATATTTGTTTCATTTGTCGGACTGAGAAGATCGCATTGATAATAGCGAAGGGAAAAACTACATTTCAAAATGAAGACTACAACACACACACGTTCACCAGTTTGAAGACTACAAAGTGTACACTACAATTGTAGTAAAAACTACTTGAAGTGAAGTAATTGTATTACTACGAAATGAAGTGAAGTATTTTTTTCCCAAATAAAAATTTGGCGAGCAAAAAAAAAAGGTCAACGACAAAAATATTTACGATAAATGATGATATTTTCTCCAAAATAACATTTGGCGACCTAAAAAAAAAGGTCGCCAGCCAGATTTCTTCATTCGATTCCAAAAAATTTTCAAACCATGGGGAGGGGGGGATTGTTACAGTTTCCGGAGATTTCTTCGTTTAGCTACATCAACTTCCCAAAAATTTCTTCATAGCTCCCAAAATTTTTCAAACCATGAGGGGGGGAGGTTGTTACAGTTTCCAGAGATTTCTTCATATATCTACATCAACTTTCCAAAAATTTCACGTAAAAAATGAAATATTTAAAGTATGTTTCTCATACTTTCGATAACTTTGAAATGTATGTACTTTGTAGTGTTCGCTTTGAAATGAAGTGTACTATTTGAAGTTTATACTTTCAATAACTTTAGTGTTTGTAGTTTGTAGTGTGCACTACACATCAAAGTGTGCGAAGTGTACACTTCAATGTAGTGTAGTACTACATTGTAGTAGTGAGTACAGAGCGGACCCATCACTAATTGATAATCGATACCTACTAGCTGCGAATAACATTAGCATGCTCATAAGCAAGCCTGTTCAAACATGCTCAAAAGATACCCCTTCTCGTGGTGAATGATATTAGCATGCTCATAAATCAACCGACGGTTGATTTTTACAAACATTTGTCAACCTTCGGCAGCTTTCGTAAATACCCGAATACAAAGGCGATCTCTTTGCCAACATCTTAAGTCAATTTTTATTCAAATAGCATTTTTACAAAGTTATGAAGATATACAATATCAAAGTTTGAAATTTTTTCAACATTTCTGACTTATTTTTTGCAAATAGTTGAACTATCATTACAGTAACTTTAATAAATTATGAAACATTTATTCACTTGTATACTATTCAAATAAAATGATAAAAACCCTGTAAAAAATAAATTCAATATTTGCAAGGTTTTTATCATTTAATTTGACTTAAATTTGTCATAATCGATACAAGTTACTACGATGATAATTCACATGTTAAGTTTTTGCTACTAATTATGAGATACTCTGTATAGAAAAATTCTTCTTTAAAATATTTTGAGCAAATGCAATTATGTATTTTTTTTCCAAACAGGTCTATTGATTACAGCTTCCGACAGCACTATTTTGGATCCTTTGGAAAACTGAGAAACAAGATAATGTTAACCACTATGTTTTTGCTACTGGCTACTAGACACCGTGTATATAGAGCGGGGAGTAGGTTGTTTCAGTTTCCAGAGATTTCTTCGATCAATCTCAAAATTTTCAAATCCATGTTTCCATAAATTTTGTCGTTCTATTCCATTGTGTTTGGGAGGGGGAGGGGGGGGTTGTTTCGGTTTCCATAAATTTATTCATTTATCTATATCGACTTCCCAAAAATTTCACGTATGAAAAACATCACACTTCCATTTAAAATTTGAATACTATAGTTTGTAGTGTGCACTTTAAATTAAAATATACTTTTTGAAGTATGTACTTTGAATAACTTTGAAATGTGTGCACTTTAAAAAGTAGTGTACTAGGTATTTGAAGTATGTACTTTGAAATAACTTTGAAGTGTGTGTAGTTTGTAGTGTGCAATACACTTCAAAAGGTGCGAAGTGTACACTTCAATATAATGTAGTACTACATTGTATAGTTAGTACGGTGCGGGCCATCACTAATGCCGTAGGCCATAGAAGTTATCTATATTCCAGATGCCCAGCTGTCAAATTCAGATTCGATGACATTTCTTTCTGTTTCTTCCTTTTTCATATTTGTTTTATTTTTGTGTTACTCATGAGATGGGAATTTAAGTTCGCGTCGATATATATAAAGGAATTAAAACTCGGTTTCTATTTTTTCTTTTGATAACTACACACAAATATATTTTAAAATGTCGTCGATGACTTTCGGCCAAAAAATATTTACGCCGACTCCACCAGATAAGGGAAGTTTTCCTTTGGATCACGAAGGGCAATGCAAAAAGTTTATGTTGAAATATATGTTATGTTTATCTGATAACAACAACGATAATTCTAAGTGTAGAAATGAGGCAAAAAGTTACTTAGCATGCCGGATGGATAACCAACTCATGGCGAGGGAAGAATGGTCAAACCTCGGTTTCAAAGAAGAGCAGATTATGACTCCACAGGAGAAAAAGTCATAACCTCCCAATGTGACGTGTGTTGTGTTTTTCAATACATGAATTTTCAGAAGGCATTTATAATATAATTAATCTGTATGTATTATATAAATAGTAAATTCGTAGGCAATAAATAAATTATGAATAATAAACATAAATGAAATCTTGTTATTTATCATTATCGTCTTCATCCCCTTGTCCTAGTAGGGTCAGGGGCCCAAAAACTCAACAAGGTGCTTCCATATTACAATGTCTCATGCTGCTTCTGCATGAGTTAACCAGTGAGACCCATTCTGTTTTCATACATTTTTTTGTTGACTCTCCGAGGTTAATCTGGGGTGACCCTCGGCACTTCTCACTCTCCGTCTCCAAATCCAATCCAAATTTGATGGCCATATATTAGGGTGGACAGGGTTGAGATGATTTAAATCACTTGATTCAAACCAGTCATTTAAATTGCGATTAAAATCAAGTGAATTTAAAAAAAATCAATGATATAAAACTATACTTTTTTACTTCAAAAACCAAAAAGTGTCAAGGGACTTCCCCGGCAAAAGTTGAGCCTTTCAGTGAAGTATTAGTCCATAAACAAGTCATACAGAAAATTACCTCTACTGATTGGTGGGTAGCAATACATAATGTGAAAAAATGTATAACCCAAGAAGAATTGGATATAATCAAGCAACTGCTAAGTACGGTTCTTCTTCCGCTGGAGTCTAAAGAATATTATCGGCATTAAATTTGGTGCACAGCAAAATAAGAAATAGAAATAGAAAATAACAAATAGATAGAAATCAGAAGGCTGCCAAGTTAGTTTTCCTTTTGAAAAAAAAAATTCAAACAAATTACTAAACCAATAAAATCGTAACATCTAAGTTATATGCAATTAAATATAAGAGACTGCTACTGCAGTGAAATCCAAATGGTTTTATGTTCATTTATTAATTTTAAGTCTTTTTATTTTCTTTCTTAATTTTTTGTTAAATATGACAAATTGCTACTGTGTTTTTTTAAAAAATGATTGACTTTTAGAAGAACTTGTTGGCAAATAAATATGTTACTGTGTTTTTTATTTAAATTCTGAATTAGAAGAACTAATATGTTGATTTTATTAATAATTAAAATAAACAAAAATTATATTATATTAAAAAACATAGCAATATTAAAAATAATCAAGAAATCTGATTTGAATCAAATAAATCTGATTAAAATCAAATATGTAAATTCATTTTTTTTAATTGCTTAAAAGAAATCATGATTTTTATCGACCCTAAGGGTGGGCCTGTACATAGATTTGAAAACAGTCAGTTTTGTCTTGACATTTAGCTCTGATTCTTCTATTTCTTTTTCCTGCCTCCCACCGCTATAAAATTCCTTGCTTTTATTTTAATAGATTTTTGTTACAGAACTTCTCGTTAAGTAATTAAATAATTTTATTTGAAAATCAGTTTTTGGACAACCTTGTTATTGAAAAAGTCATATTTATCATTTTATTGTAAATATTTGCAATACTTGTTATCACACTCTTTTTCGGGGAAACAGCACCACACTTTTCTATCCTGACACACAACTCTCGCCTCATCCACATTCAAACATCATCTAATGCAAGCTCGGCATTGAGCTTGTTGGCTTGTTGAGGCTTATAACAGAACCATCTTCCAGTATCCGGTTAATATGGTTACGTCATGTCTTCCGTAGTCGCCCACTCTTTCTGGCGCTGTAAACACTCGCGTCATATAACTTTCTTACCATTCTTTCCTCATTCATTTGCTCAACATGCCTAAACCATCTCGGCGACTCTTTTTTAAATCTATTAATTATGCTAAGGTTAGCTTTACATTCCTAATTTGTTCATTCTTTACTGAATCATAAATGAATTTGCTACACGCATGTCTTGATCTACGAATGCATAAACGCATTATAAGTGGCCCACTAATAATAAATCCTGGTTGAGTGATCTTGCATTTCTTGTCGACATTACTAATTACCTCAACATTTTGAATCTCAAATTACAAGGCAAAGATTGTTCACTTCCGACTTGATTACTTTAATAAGCGGATTAAAAGCTTAATTAAATTTGTTTATAATTAATTTAGACGATGAAAATAGTCACCATTTTCCTACACTCAAAGATTTGAAAGAGAAGCTCAATATCGCCACTATTGATTATACTAAGTACGGATTTAAAATTAGATGCTAATTACAGTTGTTTGAAAGTAGATTCCAGGACTTTCAAAGTATAAAAGGAAATTTACAAATTTTTGTGATTCTTTTTACAGTCAGTTTGACTTTTATATAATCAGTTATCCTTCCAATATTCAGCTGGAACTCAGATACTACAAGTATTTGAGGATGGCCCTGTTAAAAGCCTTAACAACCGTAGCACTTGTATGAGAATATGTATGTTGCCGAAGCAAAAGTGGTATGCCGGGATAGAAGAGAGTGGCGTTCAATCCTCTTTGCGGAGAAACGGTGTAATGGTTAGTTAGTTAGTTAATTAGTTAGATTAAGATTTTTTAATTTTGGTCTTTGTTTGGCAGAAGATGCTATTTACCTATTTTATTATTTTAATAAACGACAATATCATGATATTGCATTTTTTTAGTTGCACAATACCTTGATAATAAAGGCTTAATTCAAATTGTTAACAAAAGTAATAAAAATAGGAACTGTTAGTAGTCAGTGGCCCGCCTGAGATTTTTGAATTGTCAATTTTGCCCGACTGTTTAAAAGGTTGGGCAGCCTTGATCTAAGTTATCTTGTTTCATTCAGACGATTTTCATTCCTCTTCTGCCAGCTCCAGGCTTCACCTCCGTACATTAGTGTTGGTACCAGAATTCTATTGTGTACTGCTAGTCTTGCCTTGGTAGACATATTTCTATTAAAAATGATTGCATTCAAAGCACCAGTCACCTTTTTCCCTGCAGTTGTCTTCCTCTATCAGTTGTATTGAACATACTTCCCAAATGCACAAACTCATCAACCCATTACAAACTTTCGTTGCCTACTACAGTCCATTCACAGAGTCAAGACCACTGCGCATGTGGATACCGCGTGATCAACTGAAAAAACTGACCACAGTCAAAAATGTAAAGCTTCGATCACACACTAGCTTATATTTTATTTTATGGTTAACTGTCCAAATATGTTTTTTTTCCAAAATTCAAAAACATTGTTATGTTTTTCTGAAAACCGTAATAACTAAATATAGGTAATAATAATTACTAAATTAAAGAAAACTCACCTAAAATATTTGTAACACCCGAACATTGATATCAAACGAAGAATTATTGTCAGTCACACACATATGGAAATAATGTTTTTAAATATTTTGTTGCATTAAAAGTAAAACTAAAACTACGTCGTAATAATATAACTTAAAAATCAGAATCAGAAGTCTCACTTTCATTATTTACATTTATCACTAAATTGTCTGTCATATTGTCGACCGCGATATCTATATTCCACATGCGCTTTTCTTCTTTCTGTATAACATGGTCTATACATTTTTGCCATTTTGCTGGAGTAATAAGCTCAATGCCTTGTTCAAAAAGAATTTTCACATCGTTTAACTTATACGTTATGTTATTTTTAGCGACGTGCGATTTCACTTGCGCCCATATGACTTCTATTGGGTTGAGTTCGCAATGGTAAGGGGGAAGACGCAGTACAATTTTATTATATTTCGTGGCAATATTGTCGACGACAAACGATTTATACTGATTTTTCACCTCCTGTACAATTTTGATCAATTGTGCCTTTACCATAGTAGTCGGATTATGATTAATATTTTTAGAGCTAAGCCAAGCTAAAATATCGTTTTTTCTCCAGGCAGATGTGGGGAGTGCTTCTGTCTGCCGGCTATGATAAGGAGCGTTATCTAAAACAATGACTGAATTATCTTCAATATTCAGGCATAATTTTTCAAACCATTTCTCGAAAACATCCGCATTCATTTCATGGTGGTAATCCCCATCACCTTTTTGTCCCTCGAACATTAATAACATTTCTGGTACAAAACCGTCCTAAAAATACACTGAAATATATTGGTGAAAACGACCCTTAATGATGCACAAAGCGAGGTCAAGCGAGGTTTGGGTGAATTCCCAATTTTAGGCAATTAAAAATAAAACAAAAATAATTCTGATTAATTATTTTACAAATTATTTTCTTTTGATTAGATACATCATTGGAAAAAGTACGCTTTTGGGCAATTCAATCTCATAAGATTAGGAATTTACTTAGAAACAACTCCACGCATTTTAGAAAAAATCAGTTATATTTTGATAGGGCAGCAAAATTTCTTGATTACCACCAACTGTGGTACTTTTATTTACGTCGGCATTTTTTACGATTAAACTATTTTTAAATGAGATAGCGACAGGACTTTATTAATTGTGTGGCCAAATCACACAGGTCCACTTTGTAAATTCCCTATTATAGTATTATAATATATAAAATGCTCGTCTGCTTGCCAATCCCATTTTTATTTTCTGAAAGGTGAATTGAAAAAAAAAAACCTTGAATACCTAAATTTTATTCGTGTTATCTTATTGGAAATTGAATCCTGGAACATTCACTGTAATTATAGTGTATCTCAATAACTACTACATCGTGGAAGCGGACATTATTACAAGTATATGTATTTGATCATAATTATATTATAAGTGCCACAACGGCTTTAAAATTTTCATAAAATAAATACAGGAACTATCATTACAGTAACTTACACGAGTTAATACCGATTCGCTCATGGCCAGTGACGTCACACCGATACTGATGGTAAACGGTAGACATGGGTGTATTACGACGGCTACATGATAAGCACTCGTGTAAGAGAAGGTACGATGTTCCATCCTTCTGTCAAAGAAGGAACTTTATCGGGAATCATATATGACATGCAATATCAAAGTTTGCATTTTCTTTAATATTTCTATTTTTTGCTAAAAGTTGAAGAAGTTGAAAAGTTGAATCATTACAGTAATTTATATTGATAAAATGATAAAAATCTTTCTATTCTTCCAAGGTTTTTATCATTTTATTCGACTTGTACTAAAGCAAGTTTAGATTATATTGATTTTTCACTGATGCTCTTACAGTCTCAAACTGAATTCCACGCGGGCTAAGCTGCGGGCACAGCTAGTTAATAAATAAATGTATTTTTTTACCGCGCCCTATAACCGGTGCCCTTACGCAAAACCCTATCACGTGATGGCCACGCACTGAACATTGTTTACTTCAATATTCTTGAGCCAGTAAACGCACTTTAGTATTTCACACGTTTTATTATTTTCTCCCTTGAATATAGCACTATTTTTGTAAAATTTCACCCCAAGGGCGCTTTACTTTATGTTCATAAATGGAACAGATGCAAAAAGACCCAATTACATATACCTACGAAATATTGTCTAGTTTCAATCCATATGGTACAGAATGTCGATAGGTATTTTCAACACCCAATAAATGTTTGTGTGAATGCCTATAGGCGTATTCAGCACTGGACATGTTAAAAATGTGGTTCTTTATACCTTTTACAAAAATAGCTCTGTAGGCAGTAATACTATATAAAAGCAAATTGTCCTAATTTATTTATGTAAAATATCAATAGCCATATTAAAACAAATATTGTTCTCTTTTTAATAGTGCTTATTTCATAAAGATTTATCGTCTAAGGCCTCGGGTACGATACGGGTGGCGAGCGGCAGAGCGTCAATGCGCCAGAGTAGTAAGGATCACATTGACGGCTCAGAACTGAGCTTATCATATCAGTGTCATATTAGTATTATACTTAAGAAACCTATGCTAAAAGCTATGCAGGTTTAACCCCTAAAAAGGTGTTTTGATAATAATTTTCTAATTACATATTATCAAACCACCTTTTTCATGCCCACTGGACTCCATTAATCCGAACCCCGATGATAAAATTTTTGTCGTAATTCGAAATTTTTAGAACACAAGAGTCTCAAAATGTTAATCTCATAGTTGATTAACCCCGTTAAATCGAAAACCCTGATAATTGTAATTCGAAATACATAATTTTAATTTGTTGCACCACAAATTAATATATTTTTAACAAGTTATAAAAAACTAAAAATGCTTGCGGCTTTTTGTCATTATCAAATAGAGATTCCAGTTCCATATCAGTTAATATTTTATTATTAAGATTGTGATTTAGAATTGATTGATTTTATCATTTCTACACACATTTCTGCAAAATTAACTATGTTTTCGCTGGTTTAAGACTCGCAATAGATATGTTTATTTTAAGTTGACAAACAATTATTTGCTCTGCAAGCCAGTTCCCTTTTCGACATTTAAAATATTTGCATATCTGTATAATATAATAAAATATCATATAATAAAATATGCAGAATTGATATTTCTTGCTAGATTCTATAATACTTATTGCAATACTTTTCAGACGCTTCCTGACAGTTTGGGAACTGGACTTGTAATATTAATTCAAGAGAAAAATGTCAAGTAAAAATGTTTATTGTATAATTTATATTTATTTTACAATCACATATAAAGTTTTCGTTACATAAAAATGTCTGCTTATAATTATGCAATATTTTACTTAAAATAAATTTTTCAGATTCAGTATACATATCTATTTCATATATTTTTATGTAAATACATCAGAGTTCTAAAATAAAAGCATTAATATTATATACATATTATATAGTATTATAATATAAAATCATTTAAAATTTAAATTTAGCTATAAGTCACTCTACTGATTGTAGATTGAAGCAATTTTTTATCCATTATTTCACCTCTTTTTGAAAAAAAATTTTTTGTCCTCTTAAGTAGTCAATTAGAAAGAAAAAATACATAAATATCACAGTTCCCATAATGACGCTTTAAGAAAACAGCTTGAATTTTTGATATATAAAATGTAAAAGTTGGTGCATGAAGGTGATTAAATATTTCACATTTTATATAAATAATACTTACTAAGTAAAAAGTAATGTTAAATTTTGTATAAAATTTTACTGATTAGCGGACATATAAATATTAGTAGATATATAATATATACATGGGATAATTAATTCTTTTATTCTTAATAATTTAATATGGCAAATTGATTTGTTTAAGGATATTGTCTAATATTGTTGATGTAGAATGTTTCAAAATTTTCATGAACAAGGCGTGGACAACTCAAAGAAAATGATTTATTAAATAAGTAACTTAGAAAATTAGGAATTAGCAGGAAATAGTATTAGCAATAAAAGTGTATAAAAATAGTAAAAATAATATAACTAATAAATGTGTAAAAAATAGTAAAATCGAAGATGTGATGTACTTCAGTGATGTATTTCCATTGCACAATATAGCTTGAAATTATGAAAGAATATTTTACTAAGATTACATATTAATTGAGAAGCCAGAGTTTTTCGTGTATAGTTTATTTCACTCCAAAGATTTTTTGATGGTTCATAATGTTTATTTTATCTGTAATGTCTACCAAAGCATACATCCATTATGAAATTTTTAATAAATATTATCTTTTATATACATAATGTAGTGGAGTGTGATGTCGTGAGCAATTAATTCATAGCATTATTTAAAATATCCAACAATCTGGATAGTTTTTTCTAAAGATAGGGCCAATAATAAAAAAAAATATTTTGCAAATTCTTTCAAACGAAAACTAATGGGTCCGCAGATGATTTTGAGGGTGAACAAAGAATACCTGCATTGTAAGATTATTTGTTGCAATTTATATTGCAATTTTTAAAAATGTATATAGATATTTCTCAATACATACATAAAAAGCTGCAGCAACTACCGGCACATACTCGCCAGAGACATAAAATAGTAAATTTTATCAAATTTTTTAAAAAGTTTTTGTGTTGAATTAGAGATAGTGAAATAGTATGTAGTGCCCAGATTTAAGAGTGAGGAATAACAAGATGACATCAAATTTGACAAGAAATCAAAGAAATCAGTTTGTTTTTTGTATGTTGTTTTGGAGAGAGCTGGCACTAAACCGAGATGAGTGGAGGAACACTCTTGAGGAGGGTTGTAAAGCCAATAGTGATGATGATTTTGGTTTGGCCAATTTTAAATCATAACACCTAAAATAATTGTGGTGAGTATATTTAGCTTTAAAATAATGAGAATGAGAATTAATGTACAAACATTTATTATTTATTCAATTATTTGTTTGACCAAAAAGCTGTTTATAATTTTAACCTCAAATTTTTAAGCTTTTTAATAAAGCTATAGTGGCTAATGTAGGTATGATAAAGCGGGAGTATATTAAAAATAATGACCAATGTTTTATCGCACATTTCTTAAGGTCATGTACCTATGTCAATTTGTAAAAAATTACATTTGTTAAATTTTACAATTCAGAACCATCTTATTAATAAATAATTTGATATTTTCGGCTCAATGAGAAAAATGTTTACCCCTTATTGGGCAATAAATAAACTGTAATAATGTCAGTGAGATTGTCATGAATATACATTAATTTGAATAACGCAGGCAGGCCTACGCAATGTGTCCAGGCTAATAGATCACAAGTAGATTATTTATAATAAAAAAGATGCTCCAAGTCTTACAAATCAATTAAAGAAATGCATTTTAATGTCAGATGGTATTGATTATTTAAAAGTTTATGTAAGAAAAAGTTATTTAAATAAAATTATTTTCACGCATACCTGATACGTCTTTATAAATAACCACCTTTAGTAAATACAGTACATAACAGTGAAACAGTAGCGAAATTTGCAAGGAAAATCATTCAGAATATGCAAGAATACAATATGTCTCAGTTACTTATGATCAATTAAGTCTAAAAATAGGTTCAATAATAAAGGTATTCCTAAAAGTTAATATAATAAATACACTTGGATATTTTTAATGTTTTTCTCTCGTTTATTATAAACTCAAGAAATTTACATAATTTTTTCAGATCTTTTTTCCTCTTTTGTTCAATTTTAAAATGCACTGAACAAATTAAATGCCTCGAATTATACTTTGAGAAAAATAAAGTTAAAAGCTAAATAAATGTTATAAAGTTCACGTTAAGTCTACATCAAGTATAAAAAACATTGTGATAGTTAATAATAAGAATAAACTATAAGATATTGAATTTCCTTTTGATGCTTCAAAGGTACTAGTTGGTGACGGCGGCAGTCCATGATCGGGTTGTTGGTGATCATTATAGTTATGATCTCTCGGATAGGGGCAGCCCATCCAGAATGGCCCTGAGAGCTTTTGTTTCTCATTTTCAACTCTCATGTGTAAATCGTTGAATTTCCAGAAACCTTTTCCTTTGAAGAAATAAGTCTTACCTGTAAAAAACCACAAGATGTAAATAATATATTCATTTATTTTGTTGATTTGCAGCAAAAACTTAATCGATAAGATAATTTAAAGTGTATCTGATAAAAAAATGTAATTATGTATCACAATATGTTTTACACATGTGTCCACGCATGTAGTACATATGTGTTTATTTTATTATATTATTATTACAAATACGAAATGGCATAGAGTTGTGAATTTGTGATATAACCAAAAATACAGACACATTAATCCCTCGTTTACCGCCATTAATTTGTTCTAGACTCCACCGCAATAAGTGAATTTCTGCAAATTAGGATTTTTTGTTAATATTTTCGTAGTCAGAGCATAGAAAACCTATTTACCATACTTTAAATAAGGGTATTAGTATTAATAAGCTGGATGCAAAAATAATTAATTAGATAATTACGCCGGCGGATTCCCGCAGTGAATACAAAAGTCATACAAATGACAATATTTGAAAAAAATCGCGATAGAGTGAAGCTGCGAAAGTCGAAACGTGAGGGATTACTGTACTTAAAAAATCTAGTATTTAATATTTTGGTTTATTTTGTTGTTATCAGAATCTCATTTTTAGAATCCACAAAAGAGGTAACCAGTATTCCAAATTGATTTGCTGATGCAAGTTAGAGATTTTCAAAAATAAATATTTTAAATAATCCCCTTTTCGAGGCCTTATAAAATATTTAAAATTGTTAGTCTAACCACAATTTTTAAGGGTTTTTTTTGCTACACTGTTCACTTTGAGGAATGTCCTTCATCTATAGTCAAGTACTCTGACACTGAAGTTTTCTCACAACAGTTGTGAGAAATTGTGAGAATGTGAATGGGGCCGATTGTATTAATTTGGATTAAAGTAATCTTTCATAAAAACCATAGATTTTAACGAAAACGATTTGTGTGATTGGTGGGAAATGCAATAATCGATGGTGTAAACGAAAGATAACTATAATCCAAGTTGATACAAACCGCTCTTAGTCCTACATGTGGGCAACATGTGTAATAGACTAATGTTTATGCAACTTTAAGTTATAAAAAATGTGATTTTAAATACATATTGATTCAAGTAGTGTAGTTTACACAATTGTTTAAATTTGAAATATATATGTATTAAATACATATTTTTTAGTTTACTCATTGAAAATGATGGAAAATAGGTTGAATTTTGTGTATTTACCGTCTTTCCATTGAAATACAGTATCAATGTTGTTTCCCACACCCTTCCACATCGACATGTCCCGGGGGTAATCTAACTCCACTCGCCCAATATCTTCGTCGAACCTAAAAATGGTAAAAAATGTGGGTAAAATAATTATTTTAATTGTAAACAAAATAAATATAGAAGTAACCTTATTTTGAGCTGTAGTGAACCTTCGAACCTCGATTTAATGTTCAATAAAAATAATAAATTATTGAAATTTTTATTTCACTTATTTATTTATTTACGGCAAACTAACAGCACAAATAAAAATCAGGTTACATGTATGAATATTAAATAGTATAGAGACCATCTTACAAGTTTCCACAGAATTAAAAAGTCATGTGTTAAAATATAACAATTAAGAACAAACCAAGATTTATCACGATTAACCAATACAATCTTTTGAAATAGGCAGATAAAATAGGTCAATTTTGAGAGTTTCAGATGGATTAGTTCAATTTACACTATTATAACTGAGATATTTACAGGGTTTTTTGGAAATATTTGATCTGAATCTAGAAGAAAAAATCTAATGATCTAAAATTAGAAGAAGAAAGTGCATTGAAATTTTCTGTATACTGCATCGTGGGACCTTCTGCAATAAATGGCATGTATTTCTATCAAAATATATCTAAAATATTTGAACTTCTAGAGATAAAACAGAAAACCTATGAATACTGAAACAATATGATACATTAGATATAATAAACCAATAAGTCAGAGCTGTGAGAACAGCGCTATCTAGTATAACCTCTTGGTAGCTCTAGCGCGGACATTTTTACATAGATAAGTTAGCATTTTTTTGCTTTTTATACCTAATTATTTTATATCTCATCACTGTTTGCGCTATCTATAGTAACGGACATTGTTACATTGAAAAGTATGTATTTTGATTGTGTATAATAAAAATATTGATACTACACATTTTATATTACAGGGTGTGAGTATTATGACTAATAAAATTGCATTAACTTACTTCCAGTACATTGTTTCATTATAGAAGTAAGTCTTTCCATTATGTCCCCAAACCATGGCGGCATTGATATGTTCCAATGTGTACGGAAGACCCAAATTAGTCAGAGGTCGCGGATAACCTGGCTCCAATTTATTTGCATTGAAAACGTAGTATTCTCTTCCTGAAAGATTAAAATTAAATACACAATTAAAGTATTAAAAAAGCATTTTGAAATAAGTAGGTACATAATATTTTTGCGGAGGTAGATATTCAGAGCTACACAGAAACTTTGCACACAATTTTGCGAATTCACTTCTGATATTACTAATTGATATGGCAGTACTTTGTGGTGCAACATGATTATTTTAATATAAACTAAATTGAACTTTGTAATGAATACACGTTGAGTTAAATTTATCACCACTGTGGTTTCAAAAGGAGCAGGCCCTCTTGTTAGCAGGATGAGTGGGACTGCTCTTATAAGAACATTCGCTGCCGTTTATTAACAATTAATTTATCTCTTGAAAATGATGTACGTTACATATCAAAAGTATCTTAGGTAGGTTATTTATTTATTTATTTAATGTTTATGGAAGACCAACAGCACAAAAAAAAGCATAGAAAACATTGATACAATATAGATGGCCAATTACAGGTCTCCACATTTAGATTAGGTTAGATAAATAGATGCGATTGTGAAATTTGCCAAAAATCACTAAACTCAAGAAAAAAGCCATTAAATTTTAAGAAAAATTTCTGTAATTCAAGAAATCATTACGAAAACGCAATATTTATTATGCTAATATAAATATCGAAGCATTTCTATTACTTAAGTACCCGATATTGGTATATTTGTGATTCTGACTTGTAAAAAAAATCGAAATATTTTTTTAAATCTTGTCAAATTTAAAAAAAATTGGATTATATGAACTAAAATGTATTAGTTTATGGCGCAAGGGGCAAATTTTTTTTACGAATAACCGGGGTTTTCAAATTATCAGAGCTAATCTACAACGAAATTTATATATTCAGACTTGTGGGTTTGAAAAATTACGCATTTTGACGAATTTCGAATTAAAGCGGAATTTGATTCCTATATGCTAAAGTATTGCAGGTAAACACAAAATAGGCGAACCCATCTGCCAAAAAGATGTTGCAGTAGTGTTTCATGCATATTTTAACATTATATAGTGAAGGCATTTTGAAACGTGTTGGAATTCAGATTTAAAACAATCTATCAATATTTTTTGTTAGTATTTTGGTAAAATTTGGGTGTGCTCTATATTTTTTTGTGTGGGTTATGTCGCCTAGTCAAAGTTTTATTTCAAAAGCTAAAATATATATGGTAGTGTAATGGAAACTCAATATTCAATACTCAAACTCTGTAAAAAAATTAACTTTTTTTAAAATTTACAGAGAATTTTTTTATTTTCAAATTGTACTTTTGTAATATTTTCATACTGACCAATAAAGAATACAATTTTTCTGTCGGGTCTCTCGTACACTGCGTCAACGTGCGTGAGACTTTCAGGTAAGCCACTCCACATTCGATTGATGAATGTGGGGAATCCTTCAAGCACACCCACATCCCCGATTCGCCATAGATACTGTGGAATAAAAGAAAACACTTAACTATTTATGGTATTTACAAATAAAACAAAAATTTTCAAAGATAATTTAATTAATATTTTCTGTAATTTAATCAACTTTATACCTTTATAATATTTTTGTAAAAATAACTATTTGTCTTATTATTTCAGTAACTTAAACTTTTCCAGCTTCCTGAAATATCTTGCTGTAATCCTATTTCAGAAGAGAGTTGGACTTATAAAGAGAATCAATATAGATAATTTAAACAAACCTGTGATTTGAAAATAAAGACCTCTCCTCTTATTAATGCGACAGCATCATAGTTTGTATTGCAGGAATCAGGTTTCGGTGATTTTGTTTCTCGTGTCGGAGTAACTTCTGTTGGGAGTCGCCTTTCCGGATTTCTGTCAGGCCTCCATGGCTTCTCGGGATGATACGTCTTCTTCGGAGAGTGTGGTTTTCTAGGGTGTTCAGGTTTACTAGGATAGTAAGGGTTTTCTGAAGTTGCTGGAAAGTGGGGCCTAAGGGTTGAATGAGGATGGTGTGGATAGTGAGGTTTGGTTCCTGGATAGTTTGGTTTGGGCACTGGATAGTATTTGTGCGTTCTTCTATCTGGGTTGTCATCCGGTGGTCTTTCAGGAATTTGCGATCTCGGCGTTACTGGATTGTTTGGTTTTATTTCCGGGTATCTAGGAGGAGTGTTCTCTGGCCTTCTTTCAGGAATGTTTGGCCTTCGTTCTGGGTAATCTGGACGGACACCGGGATATTCAGGTCTATTTTCAGGCGTTCTCTCGGGATATCGTCTGGGTGCTTGTGTCGGTCTGTGTCGAGGGTATCCAGAGTCAGGATGTCTGTCTGGATAGTGAACAGGATATCGTGGTTGTTCTGGCCGATGATGCGTTCTTTCTGTCGTGTAGACTTGTGGAGGCTCTGTAGGCAGATTTGGCGGAATTCGTTCCCACATTCTTTTTTCCTTGGAACCTATCAACAAATGTAATGATTTAAAAAAATATTGCAGAATGAAAGTTATTGATATTTAAATTAATACATAAATAAACTTAAAGACAACTGCTCTATCTAATTATTCCACAATTGAAGGAGAATTGAGTTCGAATGAATATTCTTCTTTTACTTGCATATTAATATTATCAACTATACTTAATTTTATATAAGTTAAAAATACTACTTAGTGCTGTTTTAATAACTTTGTAAGAAAAATATACATCACATGATATGAAATATGAAAATAAAAGCACACTGTTTTTGTACTTATTTAATTTTAGGGCATTACCGATCTATCATATATATCCTAAAATATATTTAAGATAATGATGTTTCCAATGAAACTGAAACAACGCCAGAGAATTTTAAAACTCGGCATTGTTTAATTGAAATTTTCTAATAAAGATTAATTAAATTTCAATCTAGTTAATGATTTTGTAACTATTTGGATTCTTCAATTGTAAAACTACATTTTGTGTTTGACTTACCATACATATTTTGTATACCAAGTCTGTCATCTTGGGGTAGTTCGAAGTTGGGTTTGAGTCCTTGATACCAGGGGTACATGAGGGCCCCCTGCACTGAGCTGTGACTCAAACCCAAAGAATGGCCAAATTCATGAGCGGCTACCGCAAATAATGATGTTCCTGGAAAGAATAATATGGACTTCAATAAAATATTTACGCTAAGATAATTTAAAAAAATTGCATGGTTGGTTTCACTGACGTTTTACTTCATTAAAAATAAAGAGTCTATGTAAAAAAATAAAAAGGTATAGGTAAAATATATTTGAAAAAGGTCGGTTTTTGTTAATTTAAATTAAGAACTTAATACACATTACCACCCCATCTAATTATTCCACAATAGGAGAAGAATGAATATTCTTCTTTTGATCTCAAATGAATATTCTTCTTTTCTATCAATTTCCTTAAAATTATATAAGGAGTCAAAAATACTAAAATTTAGCATTCATTTATTTTATTTGCCAATACATATAATGCTCATTAATAAATGTCTATTTTATTTTTGTTAGAATAATTTAAATGGAAACTTAATAAAGATTAACTTTGTTAATCTTTATTAAGTTATAAAGATAACTTTTTCAGTAATTTAAATTAAATTTCATAAAAATGATTGGTACACAGCAGGGGCATGTAGTTAGAACATTGAAGCGAGACTTTTTCCAAAGCATGTACTTTGAAAAAAAAATAGAAATAAAAGGTATATCTGCATACCTCGTAATATTCATATAACAATAATTATCGTAGGTAGGTATTTAATTTAGATATTTTCCCCCAATATATGTTTACGTAAAAGCCAAGCTTCAACGTTCTCACTACACAGT
This sequence comes from Agrypnia vestita, assembly GCA_016648135.1. Taxonomy (NCBI): domain Eukaryota; kingdom Metazoa; phylum Arthropoda; class Insecta; order Trichoptera; family Phryganeidae; genus Agrypnia; species Agrypnia vestita. The sequence goes on from JADDOH010004440.1 coordinate 86,381, forward strand.
ATAGAGGATAGCACACATTTAAATCTTTTTATTAGTGGCGAGGTTTCAATTTATCAACCAAGTACCTACTTAGGAACTTAACCGAAAAAAAAATTATGGCTAAAAACGGATAAAAATCACATCTTATAAAGAATTGCGGAGACAATATTTAATATTCATCACACTTATCTTAAAACGTATTAAATCATTTTTCGACTCAGTCAGATAACATTTTGCAACAAAAAATATAAAAAATCAAACCTTTTGTTGATAAACACAGTGTGACAACAAACGCAAAGACGCCTGATTTAAAATGTTGCCGCATAATACGAGAAAACATTTTTAGAACTGAACAGCACGTATTTTATTATTACAACATTTCTAGACAACGCAACTTGAATATTAACAACTTTGAAGCCACATATTTTCAAACAATGCAGGGCAAATCCGCGGCTCTAATATTGAAAAAGTTTCGTTTTCAAAAACTTTTTCCAACACCAGGTATTATTACTCGAATCAGTTATTTGCATGTAAATACGAGTCGAAGACACAAGTTTGTCGTGTTGAATTATGAAATGTAACTTAACAAACGTGAAAATAATATTTTTCAACCGAAAATTGACAACTGGCGCACATGATACAAGTTTGCGAGCAGAAAATTGTGCCCGGATTTATTTTCGTATCCCATTTGGAAAAGGTCAGGTGGTCAGGAAAACGAGTTCTATTTTCGAATGAGATTATCCCACTGGCTTACTATAAACTTCTTTAAATACACTTCCTCGTTTTTATAAAAAAACTATGTTTAATGGAATCTGTAATCTTCACTAATGTTTTAACTACCTAAGAACGTAGATTAATTTTCAAGGATCTAGCTAGGTATACAAATTTTCCGCTAGATGGCTATACGTTGGCTATATCAATAAAGCTAATTCTCACTTAATATGGTGCAAAGAATGCTTAAGCATCTGAAATTAATAAGACAGCCTTCTAAACTAATCAAACAATTGAGGTAACTAACATTATTTAAATAACTAAGATGTTGTATAAAAATGTGTAACTTTTCATGTAAAAATATTGTTTGTATATAGGTAGATACCTACGTTCTTCATCTGTCTTATTTGAAATATTTGAAAGATATTTAGTCATTTACGGTCGAAAATTTGTAATTCCCTTGATGTACATACATAGATGTCGCCGCTGGTAATGTTACCTGTATATTTAAAAAAAATATTGAATAATCTGTGCTATTCTGAAAATAGCAATATTGGGATGTCAGATCTTTATCCCAATCTTGACAGGTATGTATAACATTGTATTGCCGCCAATTTACGATGTTTTAAGTTTGACACGTTTGAAATTAATGAATTCAATCAATCAGAAAGTTCTAAAACGTAAACAGACCTTAAGTTATTCACAATTACGAATAATGAGATTTCTAATTGATTGAATTCATTAATTTCAAATCCGTCAAACATAAAACGTCAAAAAAACGGCGTCACAATGCTATACAATAACTGTCGAGATACATAAATTGCAATATCGCTTAGTTCAGAATACGGATGAATGTCTCATGTGTCTCAACATGTCTCTCATATAAATAGCTTCGTCTCTGTGAGATTTCTATTATTTATCTTAATTAATGAACCCTCTGTGGACAAAATCAAGTAATTGTGTTCTTAGAATATTACGTACCTACGTAGTTCAAATATTGCATGTTTGTAAAATCTGTATTTGAATTCAAATGGTTTTTTCTGTATGTACGGATTAGAGGCAAATTTGAAAAATTTGAAAAAAAAACAACGCAATGATTACCGGTGGACATTATGTCTTGATATAATAATTTTTCTTTTGTTGGCAATGTCATTTGGACAAAATATCAAAGCCACTAAGAGTTAAGCGCAAAAATATGACACAAGAGCTAGGTAGCTACCCGGAAACTTTGAATTTTACACCTTGCGATAAAGCCAAACTGGGTTAAAAGCTTCTAAAAACTGTCTCCACGATGAACGGTTAACCTTTGCAAAGTTTGGTTACGATGGCTTGTACGTTCAGTGCCCCAGCAAATACACCAAAAACAATATTCCTTACGCATTTGAAGAAGAATAACAAATTTTCCATCGAATAATCTAATTTTCGTTTAGATTTGATTATTTTATAAACTCCAAATGGTACAATTTTAACTGAGCAATTCGTATAGGAATGAGCTGGGCTGCTTTTGGCAAACTCGAACATATCTTCGAGAACAAAGAGATCCCAATTAGCCTAAAAAGAAAAGCCTTTGAATCGTGCATACTGCCAGCGATGACGTATGGATTGGAGACTTTGGCCCTTACAAAGAAAAGTGTAGAAAAGCTCAAATGCACGCAACGATCCATGGAGAGATCCATGCTTGGAGTAAGCCTAAGAGATAGAATTAGAAACGACGAAATTAGGCGCAGAACTAGAGTAGTGGATATCATGGATCGTGTAGCGAAGCTAAAATGGCAATGGGCAGGACACGTTGCAAGACAGGTACTACAAGATGGCCTCCCAGAGTTCTGAAATGGAGACCTTGGGAAAATAAAAGAGGCATAGGAAGACGTCAAAAGAGATGGGCCGATGATATTGTCGCTATGGGGGGACAGAAATGGCTACAATTAGCTAACAACAGGGAAGAATGGAAAAATAAGGAAGAGGCCTATATCCAGCAGTGGAAAGACGAAAGCTGATGAAGAAGAAAAGAAGATACGTATAGCAGACGTACGTCAGTTTAAAAATTGGTCAAAAAACACAGGTCATTCCCACAATGGTACGAAATCATATATTTTCCCATATATTTTCCCATATATTTTCTTAACCATCCTTTCCTCGCTCATGCATTCTACATGACCAAACTATCTCAGCACTCCTTTCTTTATTCTGTCTACCACACTACAGCCAGCATTACATTCACTTCTAATTCATTCCTCACTATATCGACATACATATAACTATTTTTTCTGTATTCATTTCTAACCATCTTCCTGTTGAATGACCAAATAAATAAATTATTGTGAACCAACTTGACGAACGACATGAGTAAATAATTTATCTAGAAAAACGGAGATACATTGTTCATTAAATCCAGACAATTCCGTGGAAGTGCCGAAGCAATGAATGACCTAAATAAACTAAAAATATATTTCTCAATTCTTCAAGTGGCGTCGCTGGAAAATAAAAATGATGAATACGCCGTGATAAATTAAAAACTGGACAGGCACTCGAAAATAAAAACACGCAAATTTATAACAATGAGTTTGTAGGTACTTGTACTGTCGTCGAAAATATTAATAAAACATTATATTTGCCGAGGGCATTCGCGTAGAAAATACGCGAAAACTTGAAAACCTCCGCGAATATTATGCCGAAAATATTAATAAATTCTCCGCTCTAAGTTCGTTAAAACAGGCAAAGAAAATGCTTTTAGGGAAATTATCGAAAATTAATATTCAAAATGTGATCAATCTATCAAATTAGTCATTTATTCAATGGAAGAATGCCCGACCGTCGGATGCGCTAATTTCATTATATTCCGACGCGAGTATAATGGAGATTTTCTGTGAAAACTCGATCTGCCGAAAGAAATTAAGTCCTTTGTGCTGTGGAGGGCGCGATCGGAGCAATCTGTTCGATATCCGCAGACTGCCGGCGAAGTGGGATTAGGTCCAGCACTGCAGCGTGCGTTATTAGAAAAATTTAAGCCCCCAAATGAAAATCTTAATTACAAAGCGGAAAATCTGCTCGTACGATGCATCGAACTCTCGAGCGGGTCTGAAATTTCCATATGTTCTAAATAGTTTTCAGCTCGCAACGTTATTTCCATGTAAAACGCCTTCATTATTATTAAGCATTAATTAATATCGTCGAAGAAACATAGCTGACGCGGTGATGCTATTCAAAATAACACACAATCTAGTTGATAGTCCGTAACTTCTTCAACGAATATCTTACCACATCCCAACTCGCAAAAACAGACATTCACCTACTTTTCATCTCCCCTTTTGTAAGACCAACTCAAAACAAAACTCCTGTATGTACAGATCCACAAACTCATTTAACTCAAACTATCACCACATTGACATATTCAACTCAACAATAAGAAACATAAAAAAATTCGTACATTTTATCTTCCCTTCTACTCCCGTCCCACATTCCCCTCCACCCTCTTCACTCGCTGTTAAAGTAAGTTAAAGTAAATTACTATATTCAGTGGAAAATTTGTAATTGGCATAATTTTAAAAACCATTATTTCATATTTGTTAAGATTGTTGTTTTGCTGTTAATTTTCCCCAAAATAAAATAAATAAATAAATATTGACCGTGTGAGGATAAGTGATAAATAAATACAAAAAAAAGGCAGCAATACCCAAAAAATTGAAAAAAAAGAAATGTTGCGAATACAGTCACGGAGGATTGGTAATTAAGAATGTAGTGAATTCGAGAATGTATAGGAAATATAGCTTTATCCCTTCCAAAAAAATGTTTTCAAGATACTATTAAAGGCATATCCTCGTGGTGTAAAAGAAAAGGCGGCAATATCCACTTCAGCCAATCAACCTCAAGGATGTATCACGTGACAAAACGGCCGCTTTATACTCAAGTGAGAGTTGACGTCGATTTCAGACTGAAAAAATAGCAAAAACAGCAATGTCCACTATTTTATAGCGTGGGGATGGGGCTCGAACCACGGGCCAGCAAACCTGAACCAATACTATAAATATATACTAGGGTTTAGCAAAGACGTGATCTCAACATTAATCCTAACTATTTTTTTTACAAAAGAGGAACATGCGATCTTACTTTGATCAGAACAAGCGTTTGAGCCAGTACAACTGACCGTCAAAGTTTTATGTCGCCGAGATTTGGACCTCATAATTGCGGAACAGTCTTTGCGTTTTATAATCCTGAAATTAAAAGACCTAAAAACGACACTAATAATAAAATTGGTTAAATCTTCGAGAAAACGTATAACGTCATCTGTCCATCGGTCATCTGTGCTTCTTACGAAGTTACTTTCAAAAATACGAATAAAAATCAAAAATATTAATTTCTAAAAGTAATTTCATTGTTGATGTTGATTATGATTATATTCTATTGTTTATCTCGTTGACTATTTCCTAAAAATAACTTTAATTACCTTTTGAAATACAGTGATACTAAAATTATTTTCCTTTTTATTTATATTTATAAGAAAAAATAAGTATCATTGTACTATGACTTGTAAAATTAAATTAATTATTAAAATTTAATTGAGTTGAATTGAATTGAATTGAAATTAAATTAAATTGATAATCTTGCCAATACTGAGATCTCGCGAGATTGATATTATTGATCTCGTGAAATCCGGACATAGCTAAAATCACGCGAGATTGTATTCCCTTACGTGTCATTAAAATTCATTGACAATATGTATTTATTAGTTAATAAAACATAATTGTTTATCATTAACTAATATTACAAACTTTATACAGGTGTACCAGAGCTAGCAGCAGAAACTTTGCCTTTAGATTCCTGCCTATGTTATGAGTCTAAAATGTTCAAGCAACCATGACCTAATATCAATAGTTATGGAGATATGCAATATCAAAGATTGCATTTTTTTTCAATATTTCTGACTTATTTTTTGCAAAAAGTTGAACTATCATTACAGTAACTTATATCGATTACGAAACATTCATTTGATTCAACACAACTTAAATAAAATGATAATAACCTTGTAAAAATAAACTTTTTTCAAATTTGCACGGTTTTTATTCGACTTGTATTAAAGCGAATGAATTTTTAATAATCGATATAAGTAACAATAATAATGGTTCAACTTTTAGCAAAAAATAAGTCAGAAATATTGAAAAAAATTGAATCTTTGATATTGCATATCTTCATAACTATTGATATTAAAGTCATGGTTGCTTGAACATTTTAGACTCATAACGTAGGCAGGAATCTACCGGAAAAGTTTCTGCTGCTAGCTCTGGTACACCTTGTATATATATGTAGACCTATTAAATAACATTTCTCTTCATACATTTTCCATGGTTATGTTCCGTTTACATTCTCGCTTGAACATGTCGATCCTGCTCAGCTTCCTCACATCTTCCGGCAGGCAATTTATTACACTCATTATTCCCTTGTAATAAATACAGTTTTGTATGTTTGTCTTTTTTCTATTTGGGATACTTATCTTCTTTGCGCTTCTTGTTTTATGTCTATGTATCTCTGTGTTATATTTGATCTGATTTTTAAAATATTTTGGCATTTCAAATTTAGTTTAATATTTTGTGAATGAATATCGTTGAATTTAATTTTTGTTTTATATATTAATCCCATTTTAATTTGAGAACATCTTTTTAATTTTGGAATATCTATTTCTCTGTAGAATTATCCTCATTGCTCTATTCTGTTGAATTTGTAATTTTCTTATATCTCCTTCATTACAAAGGTACAAAATTATTGATTTATATATAGTTTTCGCTGTGTCTTTAGTTAATTTTGGTCTTATTCTTCCTAAAAATGATACTTTCTTTGCAATTTTCTTTGTTATGTATTCAGCATGTTTTTTAAATGATAATTTTGAGTCTATAATTATCCCCAAATATTTTATTGTATCCACTATTTAATTTCTTCTTCATTAATCTCTATCTTTAACTCATCATTATTCCTTTTGTTTTTTTTGCATTTAATTTTAAATTATTCATTTTAAACCAATTCGATATATTGATTAATTATTCATTTAACATTCTCACTAATTCTTCCAAGTTTTCTCCAGATATGTATATTAAAGTATCGTCGGCAAACAGCCTGACTTTACATTTTTTCAATATCTTGCACATATCATTAATATATAAAATAAACAATACAGGGCCCAATGCAGATCCTTGTGGCACTCCTAGATTGTTTTCTATACATTCTGAGTATTTATCGTTTACTTTAGTCTTGTATTGTTATCAATTATATATCTTAAACAAATTAGTCGACCAAATATTTTCATAGTATGTTACGTGTATTGAGACGGAATCCCTTCTAAACGCGGCCATGAAAATAGAGTAATCGGTCGCTGTGGTGAATATATACAGTTATTGATGAATAATTAATATACAATACAGGGCCTAATACAGATCCTTGTGGCACTCCTAGATTGTTTTCTATACATTCTGAGTATTTATCGTTTACTTTAGTCTTGTATTGTTATCAATTATATATCTTAAACAAATTAGTCGACCAAATACTTTCATAGTATGTTACGCGTATGAGACGGAATCCTTCTAAACGCGGCCATGAAAATAGAGTAATCAGTCGCTGTGGTGGCGAGGATGACGCTTCGCTTTAGTTCTTGGGGTCCCATGACCTCATTTGGCTTGCATGAAACGGCAGAGTGGCAAAATATTTCTGAAATTACAGAAACAAACAAGAGAGATAACGCTGGTCAGCGAACAACGGCTCGCAACTTCCGGTTGGCCGGCTGCCATGACAGATAAACGGCGGAGAAAGTGATAAGGCGGGAAAATATTATCCCGAATGGCAACATTTGAAAAAAGTGTCACCAAAAATATTCAGGTATCAACAGTAGGTACTTTACAAAGACTGTTGTTAAATTACTGATTACTTCAAGTACGAATAATTACACTAATCAACTTGACGTTTGATTACTGTATTAGTCAAGATATATTACAGATGTCTCATAGAGACGAAGCTATATTTTTATATGGGAAAGTAGGTATGGAAGTCTTTTAGGGTGTTCATAGAACTTACGGCCTATCGTACGGCTGGCTCAAGTGATTAATTTACACAATGTAACAAAAACGCATTCACCAATTCCACCCGTGATAGACTACCACATCTATCAAATTTTTGGAAGTTGTGTACAGGGTTATTTGGAAAACATTAATAACCTCGCTGGACTATATTCCTGCCTTGATTATGAGTCGAAAATGTTCAAGCTATTATGGCCTAATATCAATAGTTAAGAAGATAAGCGACATAAAAGTTTGCATTTTTTTCAATATTTCTGACCTATTTTTCGTAAAACGTTGGACTACCATTGCAGGGTTCAATCATTTTATTTAACTTGTATTGAAACAAATGAATTTTTCGTAATTGATATTAGTTACTGTAATGATATTCCGACGTTTTACAAAAAATAAGTCCGAAATATTGAAAAAAAATGCAAACTTTGATATTGCATATCTCCATAACTATTGATGACATGAAAGCTTGAACATATTCGACTCTTAATCAAGGCAGGAATATTGTCCTGCGAGGTTATTAATGTTTTCCAAATAACCCTTTACATGTTTAACATGCATACTTTGTTTCCTGTGTGAGTTGCAGGTATAATTACTACCGCCATCTGCCGTAAACACCCAAAAAGACTTCCATACCTACTTTCCCATACAAAAATATAGCTTCGTCTCTATGAGACAATTGTAAATAATTTTGATTAATAATATTCTCCGGGGGATAAAATCTTGTAGTGTGCTCTTGAAAAAAAATTGGACATACCTACTCAATATATTCAGAGTAGGTACCTAATGTTTATTATTTTTTCACTATTTTTTATTTTTATTTTTCTTATACAGGTGTCTCATAGCTGGGAGCAAATATTAGGGAGTCTTCGTCATTAAATTTTGAATTGAAAATACTTTTCACAATTTGGGTGAAATATCAGAAGTTGAGGAGATAAGCGCCTTTAAAGTTAGCTTTTTTTTTATTTAATATTTATATAAGTAATTTATATCAAATTTATAATATTCAATTTGTGATACAAGTCAAATAAAATGATTAAAGCCTTGAGAAAAAGATCTAGTTCGAATCCTACGCTTTCTCCAAGTGATACAGCATATGGCGTATATCTATAGGCTTGTCGAGTATTCACTATTTATATAGCCTATGGATGTCTCGCGGCTAATAGCAAAAACTTCGGGAGTATTTTTCATTCAATTTTGAATAGAAAATATTCTTTACGTTTTTGGCTAAATATTAACAGTTACGGAGTAACATCAAGGTTTGCATTTTTTTTCTCACCTTTTCTGACTAATTTCCCGTTAAACGTTGAACTATCGCTACAATAATTTATATGGAATATTAAAAATGCATTCGATTTAATACAATAATAATAATTTATGCTGGCTTTGTTACTTTGGTTATTTTTTGTGTACTTTTTTAATGCTGTTTAAACTGTAGGGACGTCTCTTTGTTTTTCACTAATTTTATCAATGGGGCTATGCATCGTATGTAGGAAATGCAATCCCGAACCCGCGAGATCTCGAGGCATTTTTAGGAGATCAATCCCGAACCGAAAAATCGGACGAGATTATCGGGATTATCGGGATTGATCAGCATTTTTATGCATTGTATATTTAATTGTGTATGTCTATAGAGCTTTTAGTAAGTACTTAACACTTACGTTCATGTCACATTCAAATAATGAAAATAGCTTTGAATAATATTTGCTGTATTTTATCAACCTAACATAGTAATAAAAACTACAACTACCTATAGATCGACCACAATCAAAAGACCATTACATAGCTTTGTCCGGTAAGAAGAAAGTGGGGGAAAGTTGCCTGATAAGCCCGTATTACAAGCCTTAATATGATATTCAAAATAAATATATATTTTTTAGTTTAAAAAAGGTTACTTACTTACTAGAAAAACTTCTTTTGTGCTCATTTTTTGCATTGTAACACACATATTTTTTGCGTACATTCTTTTGAATGCGATTTAGCTACAGTTAGTAGTTTTTACTCTACTGCATTGATTGATTGATGCTTGGAAAAACGCTATGATTAATAATGAACATTTTATCAAAATTGCTTGCAAGGCGTTGTCGTTAATTGCTATTCAGCTCTGTAAACAACAAAAAAAAACCATCAAAGTATTCGGGATCCCGATCGCTAAGGATCCCGAGGGATTGTAAATTCTAATCTCGAGGGATCCCGAAAGGGCAATCCCGACTCGGGATTGCACTCCCTAATCGTACGAGGATGAGGGTCCTCGGTGATTGATGTTCACGAAAGTATGAATTTGCAGAAGTTACCTTCGTCATCTTCGGAAGCGTCCCTCAGCAGCCAGATCTCTTCGTCGTCGAAGTGGGCGTCCCCGCCCCTGCCGCTGCCGGGGAAGAAGGCGTGAGCCAGGATCTGGCCCCGCCCGTCGAAGGGGTAGTTGTCGTCGTGGTATCTCCTGGAAAACATTCGACAAATAAATATTTAAAAAAACTAACCCATAAAAACCAAGTTTTTTATTATACCCCCTTTCTCGTTTACTAGTCGAAGCGGGTTTGGCGCTTACCCTACGCGACGGGCTCGAGTCGGGCGACGCTGCGAAAGGGAGTAATAAAAAATTTCGAATATCCAAAATTATAGTATAATTATTAATTTTTTAGGCGAAAATTTGTTAGATCATTTTTATCATCGCCACGAATCTGCCCGCAAAGTTTCAACTCGATTGGATCACGGGAAAGGGGTTAAAAATCGATGCAAAGTTTTTTCGACAGATAAGCAAGCAGACGCTACGAGTTAAAAGAAAGGGAGTAAAAATCATTTTAAGGACACGCTTTTATATACAGGGTGTAACAGAGCTAGTCCGCAATACTTTACAGGTGGATTCCTGCCTTGATTATGAGTGGAAAATGTTCAAGCAATCACGACCTAAGGTCAATAGTTATGGAGATGTGCTACATCAAAGTTTGCATTTTCTTTTCAATATTTCTGACTTATTTTTTACAAAACTTTGGAATATCATTATAGTAACTTCATTCCCATTAATACAAGTTAAATAAAATGATAAAAACCTTCCAATTACAATTGGAATTTTTTCAGGGTTTATCATAAATCTCAGTAAAAAGTGGTTATACTTCTGTGTATAGTTTTCTGGAATATTCTGCCGTGTATATGTGACCTCACACTCATCACATCAGCCTTGATGATGGACCCTGCAATGTGATCCGAAACGTCGGCCAGAGAGGTCACACGTACACGGCAGAATATCCCAGAAAACTATACACAGAAGATTCTGAACGGCCGTGAAAACCTGAGAACATACTAACATAATTTTGTTAAAATTTCTGACCAAAAAGTTAAGTCTAATAAATAACAAGCTTTTTAAAAAAATGAGGACACCCTTTTATATGTTTGTTTGCATACGAAATCTGTTTGTCTTGAGGCGTATTGACTTTTGTCTCTCTCTGAGTTAATCTCCAGATCAAAATCTGAACACGTGATATGTGAGATACACCTCAACCAGATCTGACTTATCTCATTTCGTGGACGCGAGCCGTTAGACTGCTTCGTACAGTCGGTGGGCATAGCACGTCAGACGTACCAACAGCAACCGGTTCCTTTGTCGTTAATTATGAACAGTCTGAATGGTGCACCGAGGCAGTCGGACCTTTAAGCAGTTTTCAAGTTTTAAGGAGTCCAGGAGAACCAAGTTGGAACGGTCAGCGGTGCGGCGTGCATTTCCGGTATCAAGTTAGATGAGTCAAATGCACTTGTGATACGTAGACCGGATTTCACCTCGGAATTCAATTAGCTTAGTACACGTAAAACAAAATAAATACAGTAGTAATATTATTTTAAAATGTCACAGTTTTTTCTGATTTTTACATGCGTTTATTTAACTCTCTTTGTCTGTTTGTTTGTTGTGGTGGAATCTTGAAATTGATTTTTCACCAACTTCCTGACTAGCTGGAGCACTGAAATTTTCAACATTTACGTAAAGTGGATGATTGTACATTAATAAATCATTTTCGACATGTTCCGATTAAAATGAATATTTTTCCATAATTTTTTTTCAATTTTTTCAGTTTCAATTAATTTATTTTTTATATAACATTTACATTACAAACACAAATTTAATTCGTAAATGTTAGAAATATATAAACATATATAAACAAAAGTAAATATTAAACATATGTATATAAAATCATTCACTTCAAAGGTGTAGGAGAATCCTGCTTCGGAAAACCCTCTTAGAGACATGGAACAAATCGATATCCAGAGTAATATTGTTCAGCACAGCAGCAGCTCTTCCAACAGGCATAACCATTGGCAGGTTGGTCCTGTATATTGGAATGTGAAACAATCTATGCTGACGCTGTCTTAGGTAATTATCGGGAACATACAAACCGATGCTCAGCATAATTTCAGGATTATCGATCACACCGCGCAACAATCGATACAAATGCGTAATCAGATACACATTCCTTCTAGTCTCTAAACTGTTGTAGCCAAGCATACCCTAGAGGAACTCGGTTGGGTAAAGCCAAGGATAATGCCCGTATTCTCTCATGTAGAGATATCTTAGAAACTTTTTTAAGTGAGTACTTAAGCTCATGTGGCCCCCAAATCATCGAGCCACTCTCGAGTCTACTTCGCACCAAGGAGTTGTAAAAAGTTCTCAGTACGCGGGTATTTTCGAAAACTCTGGCTGTACGCAGAAAAAATCCTAACGTTTTCAATGCATTACCACTGACCGCCTCTATGTGTTCGTGAAATGACAGGTTGCTCACAAATCTAATGGCGAAATCTTGAATAATTCTCGTAATTTCCAGATGTCCCTGGAACTTTGAAGACGTCTCTTGAAAGCCGTAGATTACGCTAGATTGTTCTGGAATCTTCGGTAGTATTGTCCAACTTCAAACAACTGTCACTTTACACGAGTGCGCGACTCCTTTCAGCCCCGTTACAATATGTTTGAGTTTGCCGAAAGCAGCCCAGCTCATTCCTATTCTTCTTGGCAATTCTGCTGTTTGGTTTTCTTTGTTAATTTTTATCTTGTGTCCCAGATATATATAAATATTCATCTACTATTTCAATATTATTGTTATTGATTGTAATGATTTTGTTTTCTGGACTCAACATTTTTGTCTTCTTTACATTCAACTTAAGACCAACTTTTCTCGAAGCCTCGTGCAGTTCTTTTATCATTATACTTAGTTCTTTGATGTTTTTACTTACAACTACTATGTCGTCAGCAAACCTTAGGTGACTTAAGTATGTGCCATCTACCTTCACACCTTTGTTATCCCAATTAAGGGTCTTAAATATATCTTCTAAGGCTAACGTGAGTATTAGACTACGGCAACCCAAATTGTTTAATATTCTGTATTTGTTACTACGCGTATTACGAATGTTAACGTACACAAATCCATGCATGAAATTTCCTCTACATAGTTATCCGGGCAGTTGTAATATTACGATGCTATATTTTTCCGTTAGAAATGTGCGTCCCTGAAATATTGCGGGAGCTCCGCAGTGTCACACGATCCGTGTCCCCTCGTTAGTGCCGCGGGTGTCGCGTTACCCAGCTGCCCTAGTGATGGTCAAACCGTTATTTTAAACGGTTACACATGGAACAGTTATTTTAATTTAATTTACGATATTTTTATACGTGAATATAACGCTGGCGGTAGCGTGGTAGATGGAATAAAGAAAGGATCGCTGAGACGATTTGGTCGTGTGGAACGTATGAGCGAGGAAAGGATGGTAAAGAAAATATATTAGACGAGTGATGTAGGTAGCACGAATGGGACCGCGAAAGACCTGGCGCAATCGGATACTACTACAATCACAGAATGGCTCTGTTGTTAAAAGTCTTTAGAGCATGCATGAGAAGATGTATAAATGTAGCTGAAGCAACAATAGTGTGCCAAGATAGAAGAATATGTCGTTCTATCCTCCATGCCTACCCTGCAGGGAAACGGCGTGAATTAGTTACAATATGTTTTGTTATTTACAGAATTTAATTAATTTTTTTTTCAAGAACACAATTACTGGATTTTTGACAAGATATATTATAAATTTCTCACAGAGACGAAGCTATTTTATATGGGAAAGTAGGTGTGGAAGTATTTGGGCGTTTACAGGGCCTACGGCCTGTCGTTGGCTGACTTAAGTGATCACTTTACATAATGTAACGTTCTCGATTCCACCCATGATCAACGACTAGACTTTACTAAAATGATACATATATTTTATTTTAAATAGAGATAAATAGAGAACACGGTATACGTGTCACATCAATATTCTTTCTATTTTCAAACTAAGCTGAACGCTTGTGCTTTGAAAATAGGACTAACTTGCTAGTCTGGAGTGAGGTTCGAACCCGCGACCTTTGGATCATGAGGCGAGTGTCCTAACCAGAAGACCAACAAGCTATTCTTTATGTGATTCATTCTGTAAAGTAATTACATAATCCAGCGTTAAGGTGTACCTAAGCCCTGTAAACGCCCAATAAAGATTTCCATACATACTTTCTCATATAAATAGCTTCGTCTGTGTGGGACATCTATAATTTATAGAAATTTTTATTATTCAGTTATTTGAGATTTGTATCTAAATGTATTGATGATTAGTACCTAACTAGCAGCAGAAACTTAAAAGGTCGATTCCTGACTATGTTATGAGTCTAAAATGTTCAAGCAACCATGGCCCAATATCAATACTTATGGAGATATGCAATATCAAAGTTTGCATTTTTTTTTTCAATATTTCTTACTTATTTTTGCAAAAAGTTGAACTATCATTACAGTAACTTATGTCAATTATAAAAAATTCATTCGATTTAACAAACAAGTCTAATAAAATGATAAAAACCTAGCAAAAACCTATAAAAAATTCATTCGATTTAACAAAAAAGTCTAATAAAATGATAAAAACCTTGCAAAAATTGGAAAAAGTTATTTTTTACAAGGTTTTTATCACTTTATTTTTGTTGTATTGAAGAAAATGAATTATTCATAATCGATATAAGTTACTGTAATGATTGTTCAACTTTTTGCAAAAAATAAGTCAGAAATATTGAAAAAAAAATGCGAACTTTGATATTGCATATCTCCATAACTATTGATATTAGCTCACGGTTGCTCGCACATTTTAGACTCATAACACAGTCAGGAATCTACTGGCCAAGTTTCTGCTGCTAGCTCTGGTACACCCTGTATACGTAACTGCTGTCTAGCACCGATGGTTGCCCGTCGAATTACGATCAGTTACGAATCACCGACACAATCAGATACAAATCTCAAATAACCGCTACGTGTCACCGGTTGAAATACCATCACTATTACCGACCCAGCAAACAGCCTTCGTGCACCGAGGCTCCCATGCCTCATGGCCGTAAACATATCTGATAGCCGATGGTCGCAATCACATACGGAGGAGTGATACATAATACATACGGAGGGTTCTACAAGAAATGGCCTCTGCAGGATGTACTGAAGGAATATCGGTGTTATTGTGCTCTGATGGGGTACTACTTCTTCTTTTTTATTCGGAGGCCAAGTACATGGTGATCCCTAACATCCAACTTCAAAAATATTGTAGTTTATTTCATTTTGAGTATTTATTGTCTAACGCCGATTCGAATTGGGACAGTTAGATATGTAGGCAAATGATTCACGCTAACTCAACAAGTTTACGGTGTCATGCATACTTGACCCACTTCAGTGTCGACAAAAAGAATTTAGGTATTTGGGTCAAGCAGTGTTGTGCTGTCATGACAATACTGCTGAGTCGGGTCAAACGAGTAGGTTAATAGAGTAAGGACATCATACTGTAAACAAATCGGAGTTCGGTGCAATATTTAATGTATTCGCGAAAGCATATAGTAATATAATCTATATATTGATCCTATTTTTTTTATTTTTGGCACATAGTGCTTTGTTGATTTCTAGTCACTGTTGCCAACACTATCGTATAGTAAAACTGTATATAAACATAAGAAAAACCCTACAAATCTAGAGTTTTTGTCTGTTTCGATAAAAGAGCTACAAATAGAAATATACGATCTTGCAAAAATAATCGATTTTGACAATATAAAGCGTACATAGGTGTTCTCTTGTATCTGCTACCTTGAAATTGTACATTTGTTTCAAAATTTAAAAACACAATTTCAACTAATTTATGCTAAATTAGTACCTCAATTTTTATTTTTAATATTTATACATGAAATAAAAATGTATAAATGTTTTAAGCAAAAAAAAACTAGATTTGGGAGACAAAACCAAAAAGTGAGTTTGACTTGTAAAAAACTGTAAATCTACAGTTAAAACTGTGAGGTTGGTTACAGTGTTTCTAGTATTCATATAGCAGAATATTTTGAGTTTTTCCAAATTTTTCAGAACAGTACTGGATTTCAATCAATATATTATGGATGTCTATAATATATCCATGTATAATATATTGATCGATTAATGATGTCCCTGTGACAAAAATCCAGTACTGTTAAGAAAAATTTTGACAAACTCAAAATATTCTGAACGAAAATACTAGTCTAAAGGAGTTTAAAAAATTTGAAATAATATTTCAGGCGTATTCTAGTGTAATGCTAATAATTCGAAAGGATCTCGTTACACATTTTAAGGATATTGCTAAAAAGTTCAATAAAATAAAAAAACAGATGTCTCATTACTGACATCTGTGGTCACTTAAGGGGAATGAAAAATATTCGGATGCCAGTTGCGCTGAGGATTGTTGCAACACGTATACTAAACATGCCGTATAATTTAAATATATACAACTTCAAAAATTTAGTAGACATGGTAGGGATGGGTAAATGAAAAAAATATCGATATTTTAAAAAAGTATCGAAAATAATCGATATACATTGTGAAAAATATATCGATATATCGATATTATTTTTTCAAAAATGTAATGGGAATAAGCTTTTGGCGACCAAAAAAAAATCGATTATCCGAAAAAAAAGGTAACCAAAAAAAGGTCGCCAGAAAACAATGAAAAGGATAACCAAAAAAATATCGATATATCGGAAAAAATATATCGATATATCGGGAAAAAATATTGATATATCGGAAAAAATATATCGATATATCGGGAAAAAACAATCGATATATCGAAAAAAATATATCGATGACCAAAAAAAAAGTCGTCAAGAAAAAAATATCGATTTTCCCAAAAAAAATTATCGATATTTTTCAAAAAAAAATATCGGTATGTTGATGTATCGATATTTTTTATCCATCCCTGAGACATGTTATTCTATCATCGGTGGAAATGGCGAACATTACATTGTGTAAAGTGATGCCCTATAACACCCAAAGACTTTCATATCTACTTTCCCATAAAAATATAATTTCGTCTCTATGTGAGACATCTATAATATATTGATTTATTCATACAGCGTTGATACAGAGCGTGAACAGATTTTACCTTCGATTGACCTTCGTAGGTAGTTCTAGATTAATTCGGGATATCACAAGTACCTACGTCACGCACATATTTACCTTAAAGCATTAGGATTAAGTGTGCAGTCTGGCGGCTGGCGATTTTCTAAGCATTTGAAGACCCCGTGGCAAGAAGTTGTTAACTAACATTCAAGTCATTTTGAGATATTAGACATTTGCATTTCCCCTTTGAAAAATATGTTTTATTGCTAATTAATGATTAATTTTTATTGATTTATGTCACTAAAATATTAAAAAAGTATTTACAAAGTAAAAAAAAAAACGCATTTATGCACAAAAGAATATAAATATACTAATTTTTTCCCTAAAAAAATGTAGTTAACAACCATTTTTTCGCCTCTGGAACTCATTTTTAATAGAATAACACCTTTTTAAAATTGGTAAAACACGAACATCAAACCCTTCGAATGCTATCCGTCTTTAGCATCCATTATCCAAAATTACAAAATAACTGGCATGTTAATTAATAATATAAAACGTGGTATCTACCATTTAAAATTATTGAAAAATAATATATAAGTACATATTATAATAGTCTTCAAATAAAAACAAATATATGACAGTACTGCCAGAGTAAAATTTATACTAACCATAAATATTCCAATCAAAATACAAGGCGTGTTAATTTCAGAATGATGGCATGAATTATATATAAATATATATAAATTGATTACTTGTCTAAGACCACTAATGAGTTTAACACTACACAACTAGTTTCGACAACTACCGTTGTTGTCATCAACGGGTGATGATATAAACTGAAGCATAAGAGTATCTAAGGTACTGATAGAGGTGGGTGGAGTTATGTTTGGGGGGAGGGGGTTAGCTGGGGGTGGAGTTAGAGTTAACGGGAATAAAGTAAGGAGTGGTGAAGAATTTTGAAATATTATGTTATTGATTAGAGTTTTATTAGAATTTAAATTTTTTTGTATTTCTAAATTTTCGAGATTGTTCATTATTTGGCCTTTATATTTAACAGGGTGTAATAGTTTAAGTGTATGGGAATGGAAAGAATGATTGGTGTTAATAATGTGGTTAGCAAATTCTGAAAAATAATTACTAACAAGACCGCGACGGTGTTTTTTTCTTCTAATTTTAAGATTTCTCGCGGTTTGACCGATGTATTTCATATTGCGTCACCACATGTGACCACACGTCACCACATATGCAGTCACCACATGTGATTTCATGTACTCCGCTTTTTTCTAAAAAGTTTATTTTTGATTTTGAGTTATCTAAAATTTTTCCTAAATTGTTGGTGTAATATGCGGGTTGTATATGGGAAGATAAGATGCGGGAGATTTTCTGGGTTGGCGACCACATAGAATTTTTCGCCAAGATTTATTTTTAATTTCATTATTATTACATGCTGAGTAGGATATGTGTTTCTTTGTTAAGTTCTTTTTTATTTTATTTTTTAGCATTTTATATATCATTGTATCATTATAACCATTATTTTTGGCTATTTGTTTTATTGTGTTAAGTTCACAATTATAATTTAAAGTGTTAAGGTTAACTAGTTGTGTAGTGTTAAACTCATTAGTGGTCTTAGACAAGTAATCAATTTATATATAATTATAATGTCATTCCACAAAGTTAACGCCAATTCAATAAATAATATGATGGCATGACCATGTTATTATTGAAGATAACATGTTCATCCCATTAGTAACTTGATCCCTATGATTTGAACATGTTCTAATTACATATTTTTAAGTTCTGAACTTATTTCCAATGGAAAGAGCGTGCAATATTTAGTTTGGACGGCTTATTAACTCATATTTGACAAAAATGTTAGTTAACAACTTCTTGCCATGGGGTCTTCATTTGTGCCCGAAACACTCAGCATTCCCCGCGGAGTTTTATTGCGATTCGCGAGGCGTGCGAGCTCGTTTCCGTCACAAGTAGTTTGGGAAATGCTATCTTTTCCAAACGATCGCTTGTAAATTGCTCTAAGTTCAATTCTAAACCGATAACGACCAGATCGCGAACCGGGGACGCCGGCGACGTCCAGAGGACCGATCCCTGCCGCACGTCGCACTGTGACCAATTTCGATGTCGCGCAAGGACAAAATTATTTTGGCTCCTCCTCCCGTTTTGGGAGTGGCTAGCTATGCTGCGTATACAGTAGCTGCCTTAGATTCATAGTGGCGAATTCATTTCATTGCCGAGAAATGGGCGTTTATTAAACATTTCAATTGAATGGTCCCTTCATCAGGATATAATGTATAATAAAAATAAAAATTAGTTAAGGAAGTAAAGACTTAAACGGATAAAAAGTTAATGTAAAGGGGTTGAGTAACTAATTAAGTAGTAACAAATTTAAAAGGGTTTGCTAAAGGATTTTGTAATTTATAATATTTAATGCCCATTTTATATAGCATACCCAAAAAAATACTGAATTATCAGAAGGCAGGGGATTGGGGGATGAAGATGATGATAATGATAATATTTAATTTGCTTTTAACACTTTTTCTAATTTATTACTTTTGTGATTTATCTAACTGCAATCCTGTGTAATTTTTGTGTAAAATTTCTAAACCCTTGCTAATACTCGTATCAAACGAAGGGTTTTTTTCCAAAAGATGACTGACGAATTTAGAATAGTTATTGCTTTTAAGCATCTTAAGTGTTCTTTAATTATATTAGATAGGTTTAAAAGTTCACATTTTCGTGGTAGCCTGGGTGTCACGGATATAAACAGTAAGCTGGAGAAACGACACTTTGGGTACATAAGACGAATAGCAACAGACCACACGGTGAAGCAGGCAATCTTTATGGAGCTTCATCGACAGTCATTCAGAAGAAGACCAAAGAACTCACGGATGACTCAATGCTCCAAAATACTACAGAGAAACGGCCTGGATGAAAGTGATACCCAAAACCGAACGAGAAAAGCCGACCCCAACAACCTAGGCAATGAGTTAGGACCGTGCAAGGCAGAAGAAGAAGAAATAAGTGTTCCTTAATTCTATTATGAAAATTTATGCAAGTTTTACCAATATAAAAATTATTGGAATCATTACAAATTAATTTATAATTAGGTTGATTTATCAATTAAATAATGGAACTGTGTTCTGCTTTTATTATTAAAATATGTTATTTTCCATTAAAAATACGTAAATCTGACCAAAAACATAGCTTGTTGCTCTAGTGATTGATACATTTACTAAAGTTAGATATTTTTTCATAGCACAAACGTTTAGCTTCGATTAAAATATTATTGATGTGACACATTTTTCGTGTAGTTTCGGCGTCTCTATTTAAAAAAATGTTTACTGTTTTGTCTAGTTAACGTCAGTACTAATTGATCACTGTGCGTCGGCGCCGGGAGGATTCTCTAGATTTCTTCATCTTGCAGAACTCGTCCTGCGTCCAGCCCGAATTCGAAAGGAAATAAGCGTGCACATAAGATGTGCTCATAATCGTGCGGAATGTTTCGATCATTTTTATGTGGACCCCGCGCTTTGCCCGCCGGGGCCGCGGGCCTGGCGCGTCCCCCGCCATCAGTATGCCGCCCGCGCTCCAGACATCCGTTAGGGCGAGACCGGCTTGTGTCTCGGGCCGCGAGGGTCCCGCTGAAGAAAAACTATAAATACAGCTGCGGGATTCGAGTGCTGGGAAACGCGCAGAAAGGCAAAAGTCGCGGAAAATTTTCACAATCAACCGCGTCACTTGGGAAAAATACCAAATTGTACAACTAGCTGTAAGCTACCAAAATTGTATATCAAGATATAATTATTTATTTGTTAATTAACGCCGTATAGGGCTTTTACAACAGATAGGTAAGTGTACATTATCAGAATATATAGTTTAAAGAGAATAAAACAATAAGATGTAAACATAATAATGACATAAAGAGAAAAGAATATACATAAAATACACATATAAATATAAAAAGATAAATATAATATACAGTAAAAAGAAAGTATATAAAAAGCAGAAACATAAGAAAAACATAATATAAATTTAAAAACTAAAAAAGTAATAATATAGTGAAAAGATGTAGCACAAGCTTTGAAAGTCATATTATAATAAAAAATATACATACAGATACAAATCAATTATTTAAGTCCAATTCGACAAAAACTAGTAATCTTTCAATACATCTTTTAATATATTTTTGAATAATATATTATGCCTTTTTTTTTTTATAGATTTTTTATAGATTATTTATGGGAAAATAGGAATGGAAGTCTTTGGGTGTTCATAGAGTTTACAACCTATTGTACGGCTGGCTTAAGTGATCACTTTACACAATGTAACGTTCACATTTTCACCCGTAATACCACACCTATCAAAAAAGACGATATGAGATATCTGTAATATATCTTGATTAATGATGTCCCCCTGGGATAAAATCCAGTACTGTGTTCTTTGAAAAATTTGGACAAATTTAAAATATTATGAAAATACACTTTACGGGTAGATCCCTGCTTTAATTATGAGTCGAAAATGTTCAGGCAACCATGACCTAATATAATTAGATATGGAGATATGCGACATCAATTTTGTTTCTCGATATTTCTGACTTATCTTTTATATAACGTTGGATCATCGTTATAGTAACTTATACCGAATATGAAAAATTAATTCCCTTTAATATAAGTTAAATAAAATGATAAAAACCAGCAAGGAAAAATTAAATTGTAATTTCTCATTTTAATCAACTTGCATTGAAACGAATGAATGTTTATTAACCAATGTGAGTTACTGTAGTGATAGTTAAACGATTTGTAAAATATGTCAGAAATATTGAAAAAATCCAAACTTTGATATTGCATAACTCCATAACTGTTCATGTTAGGTCATGGTTGTTTCAACATTTTGGGCTCGTCAATAGCAGAAATCAACCTGTTAAGTATTGAATACTGGCTCTGTATAGGAATTAAAATTACCTAATAGCAAAAACAAAATTGAACACACTCAAAATATCGTAAATGAAAAACTTATAATTTTATTTATTTATTTAAGTATACACTGAGTACAGAGTTATTTACTTTTACATATCATTTGTTTAACTTTTCAGTGAATTTCATTATTGTTTAATTTGTCTCCTCAACTAGATCGAGGTCTATGGTAAAGATGCCAGGTTTATCCGATGTGTTCACCAGTGCCATCTAAGCAATAACGATATCTTATAGATTTATCGTAATAATTTAAGCTGTCAATCAATGTAAACATTGATTACGTTGCGCAGGTTTTAGATTTAGGAAGGTCCACCGAGTGGAAAAACACTTTATGGCGATAGTTCTCAAATCAGCGGGATGGCGACAAAAGCGAGGGAGTATAGTGAAGAGGCTGGAAGCTAATGAAGACGTGATGTTCAGTCATGACAGACCAACAAGGCAGGAAAAGTAACGGTCCCACGCATGTGCACATGGATCGTACACGAGGAGAGCTGCACATAATCGAAGGTTTTCCAAAAACTCTGGTAGTTTAGGTATAATTTGGAAACAATTTGGAACTGGTGAAATGCGCGGGAATATGCGAGAATATTTAAAAGAAATCTTTTCTTATAAATTGCGTTGCAGCCGTGTGCGAGGGGATAGTTTTTTTGGGGATAAGTGCACAATGTGGCGTTGGGAGCTGCATTAAATATTAACACATTTTCCGGTATAATTGAATGTCCTGATTCTAAAAATGTCGTAAAATAATCCCGCACTCTTATATTAAACGAGTAATTCCAATTTAAAAATCGTAATGATTTCCTTAGTAAGTTTGACAAGCTTGACAGATCAGCCATTTTATTTATACGATACGCAAACTATAGACAATTATTAAATGATTCAAATACTTATCCATAGATGCGTGTAAAAATTCAAAGGAAAATGCTGGTTTGTCAAACTTACTAAGACCATGATTGCGATTTTTAAATTGGAATTACTCGTTAAATATTTGCGTGCCGGGTATTTTATGACATTTTTGGAATCAGGACGCTCATTTATGGACACCGTAAAATGTGTGAATATTAAAAATAGCTCCCAACGCCACATTGTGCACTTCACCCGTTTTTTGTGACATAGCAATTAGTTGGTGAAATGTACTGAAATATGCATGAATATTCGAGAGAATACATTTCTTGTCTCTATAAATACGCGGCGGCATCGTGCTGGATATACAGTTGTTTTGACAAGCGAAACAAGACCATAGAAAGTGAAACCAGAGGCAAGAAGCGACCAGCGACAATAAATAGAAAGTGCTTACCGACGTATTTGTGAAATAATCTCAAGTGACGAGTACGAAATTAGTGTGAATTAAGGAACAGTGCTCCTATTAAATTCGTGTCCAGTGATTTTAGTTAATCAATAAAACTTTAATCAACAAATATTTTATTTGCCTCTTATAGCCATGATCCCACGACACTAAATTTTAAAAATAATCATAAATTCAGTTAATTAAACAATATAAAAATATACCGTTATATCCCCGTCGGAGAATCGAACCGTGGGATATTACCTAACTACTGCACTGCTAATAAATGTGAACGATACGTAACAATGGAGGTTTAAAATATCTTGAGTTATTAATAATATCCAGGAAACTTACCGCCTCGATTTACAGTATTTGATGAGTTTAGCGATATATTTTGTTCCGAAAATAATTCTCATCCACTCGCGTACAAAAATTATAAATAAATACAGATCAAATATAATTATTAACTGAATAACATTATTCATAACCGTTTTTAAAAATGGCTCCCTTGGGAGGAAACCCATCAAGGGCCTCGATATTCTTGAACGGCGACCTCTGGGTGATATTTTAAAATGTCACGTGTACGTTTTAATTGGAGGTTTTACGTAAAATAAAAACGTGAGTCTTGAAAATACGGTACCTATATTTAAATATTCAATAAAAATTTATTTAAGTCACTCAGAAAGTTCTATATATATAAATACAAATAAAATTATTTTAACGAGTTATTACTCAAGGTAGACCCATTTATTTAAACAATTATTTATATTTTTACATTACGTTAAAGCTATCACCATATTTTACACGTTATAATAATATTTCATTTTTAGTGTGTTAGAAATTACCCATGGTTACGAAATATTTATGCATAAACAGAATATGTTTTCTTACGAGCGCAAACCCAATATTATGGAGATAAAACTGTACTGAAATCTATATATACTAATATATAAAGAGGTAAAGTTTGTAATTTTGGATGTAGGAGGTAATCTCCAAAACTGCTCATCCGATTTCAAAAATTCTTTCACCAATATTTAGAATGGACTTTCAGGGTGAACGTAAGCTATATATTATCCCTTTAAAACAAAGCGCTTTTCGTGGTGGCCTATTTTACAATTAAGTCGACGAAAATACGGTCGAGTGTCGCGTTTTTTACGAACGTTGTCTTGCCGGTATAGATATTTAGATATTTGAGTACTTTCTATGGAGAAGTTGTGGAACTCAAAAAATTCTATAAAAAAAGTCCACGACGACATACAAGTTATGTTATGTTAAAATATGTTAAGTTTAATACACAAATTGATAAAATATGACTAAAAGTTACTAAAAAACTACGCGTGCGAAGCCGCGCGGGGACAGCTGGTAATAAATAAAGATACTGTTAGTTAAAATATCGACATGACAATTATATCCTCGTCTTTTTCTATCATGACTTATCACTCTAGCAATATATACGTTAAAAGTAACATATACGAATGTTTTCTTGATATGGCATGTAGTTTACCAATAGGTAAACCATATATTATATAATATTGTTAATAAATATATAAAAGTATGTGTAATAAAAATAGGTAATAAGACCCGTCTTAAAAGTGCACGATCAAAAAATGGTAAACCTAGAATTTCAAACATGTGAGTCCAGCCCAGAGTACAAAATTGTACAGAGATGAACTAAACCCTTTCTTCAGGCGAGGGGACTGGGACACAGCGGAAGTATGTTCCTTCTCTTATATATTTAAGACATATTTATAAAGCAGTTAAATAATTAATTCTAACATTTATAATTAAATACCCCTGTAAAAAACGTATTTAAACAAAATACTTTTTTATTTCGTTCCAAACCGAGTCTCTTCTATAAAAAACGTATTTTTGTAATAAAGCGCGACTTATTTACTAAGACATTATACTTTTTAAGAGAATTTAGTTTGAACTTTTCATAATAGTTTCAAAATTTACAAGCTCGTAGTAATTTTTTTAAATTTAAAGGCAAATGTATTGAGACCAGCTGCAGCATGAGAAGGTGTACCAAGAAATTCACATTACATTTTAAAGAAAACGCATTATTATTGTGAAGTTGCAATTTTAGAACAAAGTTCTGTGCAATTCTTAACAAATTTTTATTAATCAATTAGAAAAAGTCATACAGAAAAATCTAATTAACGAAAAAATATTTTAACTGCTACCGGGATTGGAACCAACGCACTTCCATTCTATCCGAGGATGGCGCGTTATCCAAATTCGCCACGGCAGTTCGGTAAGTTATCGAAAAATTTTCGACCTTATAATGAAGTCTTTTTTTAATTGATTAACATTTAAAAAAAATCGGATTGCTTTCAAAATGGAAAAGAAATGTTAATCAATCAAAAAGAGATTACATTATAAGGTCGAAAAATTTTCGTTAACTTACCAGACTACCATGGCGAAATTGGAAAACGCGCCATCCCCGGATAGAATGGAGGTCCATTGGTTCGAATCCCGGTAGCAGTTTAAAATATGTTTACGTTGATCTGATTTTTCTGTATGTCTTTTCCTAGTTGATTAATAAAAAATTGTTTAAATTTACATTAGTCGATGTCTATATTTTGGTGATTTGCGGTCCACCCTTAAAAAGCCGCTGACGACGTATTGATGAGACCTCGTGGGCCGAGTTTGAAACGAAGCTGCGTAAGATTTAGGATTTCCTCAGGCGAACCAATTAGTAGTTTTAATTAACGACAAACCTCCCAAATCCGTTCGGTTCGAATTTGTCTATGTCCCGAGTTTAGTTGTGGGGGCGCGGCTTACTTTTAAATAAAGAAGAGATATTTCGGTAAGGGAAGCCACGACCTGGTGGGGGCCTAACCCTGGTAAACCTAACCTGGTGGGTAAACACTAAACTGTTTCTCCTCTGCGCGGGAAATACCGTCATTTTGTTGTCGTATACAGAACCTCCGGGAAATCGGATACCCCCCATCCGGTCAAAATGGCGTCCCGAGCCCATCAGTATTTGACACTTTATTAGTTTTTTAAAATTGTTTGAAGTGAAACGTCTTTGGGCACGTTGGAATAAATTCAAACGGTTGAGATTCGTGTCCACCCGAATATAAGACGCACCCCAAAATATAAGATTTGTATAAGGTAAATTTAGCACTTACGCCTCTGGCTACGCAAGAAGATTACCGGTTCAAATCCCGGTAAAAGTGAAATAATTTTTACAATTTGATTAAGTTATTTTTAAATTTTCTCTATTAAGTATTTATTTCTATAAATAGTTTTTTAGTATTAAGTGTAGGTTTCATTAAATTATGGAATAAAAGTTAATAAGTACAACTTATTAACTTTTATTTAACTTGAGTAGCTTGTTGGTCTTGTGTTTAGGACTCTCGTCTCGTGATCCAAAGGTCGCGGGTTCGAATCTCACTCTAGACCAGCTAGTTAGATCTATTTTCATAGCACAAGAGTTTAGCTTAGTTTGAAAATAGTAAGAATATTGATGTGACACGTATTCCGTGTTCGCATCTCTATTTAAAAAAAAACTTTTTTATTTAAAAAAAACATTGAGAAAATGAATACATTATATTATACGGCGTTGGCAGAGGATAGAACGCCTTGATACGGAACGAGTAGGTACATTAATTAATTTCTATGAGATTTGTAGAAAAATAACAGTTCTGTTGCTTATTTGATGATATGGTATTATTAAAAGGGGTCAAAGTGAAAATATTCTTTACACTTTATCAAACATAATAATTTCGTTGTGGGTAGGTACGTCTGTCCGTTCGTCCGCAATTCCGAACTTTATAACAATTATGAACTTTCCACTGATGATTGTTAGTGATATGAGCAGTGTAAGTGTAACAATCAAACATAATAATTTCGTTGTCTGTCCGTCTGTAACTTGGTGTAACGTCCGTAATTTCGTTCGAATTCACGGCTGAAAAAACAAATTCAACGGCCGGAGATGGGGCTTGGACCCCGGGCCAGCAAACCCGAACCGGCCGCTCTACGCATGTTCCTACGGTCGCCTCTCCGTGGACCATCAAAAAGATATTATAAATATATACTAGGGCTTAGCAAAGACGCGAACAAATGTTCCGTCGTTTTTTAGGGGTTACATCTAGTTATTCAATAAATATTGATGTGTACAAAGTTATATTTAACGTTCTTTCTCGTGTGTGCGGAGAAGAACCTTAATGCTCAGAATTCCATTGAAACTGGTTGTCGGTTTCCAGTTAGTTTATTGGTTTACAAGTGACAATATTTCGGTTGTAGTACAATAGGAGTAATGTTCGCGTCACGGTGGCTACGGAATAAGAGACCCCGCGAAACGGAGTCTCTCGCTTTATAACATTCTCTCTCTCGTTCTCCCATGCCGTCTGTCACTCTCATTCATCAGACAGACGTTATTCAGATACGCTACACTATAAAATAGTAGTAAAAACATCATTATATGTTGATTAAGTCAGAAATTTGTCTCCTTACTTCCTGCAGTGGATTCTCACTTCGGGAATACGGAATTTGTTTTAAGAGAGAACAGGCGGTAATTAATATTGTTCTGTTTTATTGTAAAAATTCGACCAATACTAGCTATCGTAACTTATACTATCGTAGACGGGAAGAAGAAGCGGGCGCGCCCGTGCGCGCACATCTTTATATGTCGACCCCCCATCCCCTCTTGGGTCAGAGTGGCCAACCTAAAAACACCACACTTCTAATTTGTCAAAATCGAAATATTCTAAGCACTCTTCAAAACATTGCAGAGGTAGCACTTAAATGTAAGGAAACGAAGAAATTCTCGCCGTACAGATTCAGTCATATTTACGTAAGTATTTATTGTGTAGAAGAGGGAAAGTTGAAAAAGATATAAAGAGGAGAGTGACTGCCGGGAAAAGGGTGAACGGTGCTTTGAATGCAATAATTTCTAATAGAAATATGTCTACCGAGGCAAAACTAGCGGAACATAATGGAGTTCTGGTACCGACACTAATGTATGGAAGTGAAGCCTGGAGCTGGCAGAAAAGGAACGAAAGTAGATTGAATGCAGTGGAGATGAGGTCCCTTAGACGTATGTGTGGTAAATCCATGTATGATAGAGTAAAGAATGAAGATATTAGGAATGAATGCAAAGCTGATCGTAGCACAATACATAGAAAAAAAATAGGGTCGCTCAGGTGGTTTGGGCATATTGAGCGAATGAATGAGAAAAGAATGGTAAGAAAGATATATGATGCTAGTGTTGACGGCGCCAGAAAGAGAGGGCGACCACGGAAGATGTGGCATGACCAGATTAACCAGATACTGGAAGATGGTCCTGTTAGAAGCCTGAACAACCGTCGAGCTTGCATGCGAAGTTGTATGAATGTAGACGAAGCGAAAGTTGTATGTCAGGACAGAAGAGTATGGCGCAATATTCTCTCTGCCTACCCCCACGGGGAAACGGCGTGATGGTAGGTTAGTTAGTTAGTTTTATTGAATGTATATATTTTTTTAAATACAAATAGTGATGTGACTTTCGCAAGAACGGTATAAACCCGTGACTTGTGTAAAAAATAAAAAGCAAGGTTGCGGGTTAGCCACCCCTAGTGAGCGTGGGGAGATGGGGAGGGTGGTTTCTGAAGTAAAACTCCAGAGCCCCTCACTAAGGAGGGATCTTTCTCAAAATCACCGAAGCTTTTTCACTCTCATTACTCACGTTGACCGCGACGAAACGTGATCAAGAACGTCACCTCCAAGTCCCTCTAGATGAAGGGGATGATGACGTATATCTTTCTTCAAATAATGTAATCATGATTGTAGCACGGAAATATCTTTTCTTTAAAATTATAATCATCTTAATATTTTTTAAAATTATTTTTAAAAATCTGTGGTAGACAGACAAGAAAA
Organism: Agrypnia vestita; assembly: GCA_016648135.1. NCBI lineage: Eukaryota > Metazoa > Arthropoda > Insecta > Trichoptera > Phryganeidae > Agrypnia > Agrypnia vestita. The sequence goes on from JADDOH010004440.1 coordinate 115,641, forward strand.
GAAAGTTCAATGACTAATCTTCTAAAAAAAAAAAACTTCTAAAAAAAAATTCACATATTTTGTTGCGATATTATGAAATAGAGAGGAAATATACATAACCGAGTAATTGCACAACTGCGCGAAAATCTAGAACAATTTGGAAACGACTAGAAATTTGTAGAACCCGCGAGGGTATACGGGAAGATTCGAGAAAATAACCGTCTCCATATAAGCGGCGGCGACATTGCGCGGGAAGAGTGTGCTGTTGTGACAGCCGCGAAGAACATACAAAGGAGCGAACTGTGAACCCGTGCGACAAAATAAAAAAAGAATACCTACGTGTGAAATATTCTAGTGATGATTGGTGCAAAATTACGGAATAGTGTTCCGGCTAAAGGTGGTGCCTAGTGACTTTGTGTATTAAATAAAAGTTTTATTATTTTAGGTGTTTCATTTGCTTCCACCGCCGCGAACCTTTGAAAAAATATTTTTATTTTATTCATTATATTAAATTAAATTAAAATACAAAATCATACACATGGCGCGAACGAAACACTCTTCGAACGTACAAAAAAATATCTTTTAAAACCATTTAGTGTTTTTTTTAATTAATTTCATTATTTGTAATATGTTAGGAAAAAAGTGATAATCCAGTTTGATAATGTGGAATTAGTAATTTCAGGGGCGTGCAGTAAGAACAAGAAGAACACACAATGACTTTTTCCTCAGCATATATTTTAGAAAGAAACCGGAATAAGAGATATAATAATTAAAATATTATTCATATTTTAATATTACTTAATTCTGCCAGATAAATATTTAATTTCGATTTTTTTTTCAAAAATATATGTTTAAATAAAATTCATACTTTTTATTCTCACTGCTGAGTAATTTCTATCTTTCAGACCGTCATTAACACCTTTAATTTAAACTTTACTGCAAACAAATATGAGTGATATTTTAATAAAATTATATTTTTGTAGTTACATTTCTAGTTATATGTTCATTTAATTAATTATAATTCATTATTACAAAGAATATGTTATTATACAATTATTTTCTCATTCTGGGAAGGATAATATTATACACTACGGTAAGAAACAATTATTACTGAGAACAAAGTTTAATCAGAAAATACAAACATGGCGTACGGAAAAGGAAAAATTGTATACAGATAATGATAATGCACGAAGGTATTCTTATGAAGCAAAGCATCTCTGCTTTATATACCTATACACTACCTGTACCCGCAGTTTCGCCCACGTGGAATTCAGTTTGAGTATCGTGAAAAATCAATATAATTTAAACTACTGCATCCAAACATTTTGTTCAAAAGGCAATGTTTATCTACAAAAAATTTTACTGACGATAAATTTATTTTGAAAAGAATTTAATATTACCTACTTAAATTACCCCCGACAGATTAAAAATAATTTTAAATATATATTTTATTAATATTTTATCAATTTGTGAATTAACCTTAACATATAGATATATGTCGTCGGATTTTTTATAGGCCTTTTTGAGTTCTACAACTTCTCTATAGAAAGCATTCATTTATCTCTGCTGTCAAGGCAGCGTTTGTAAGAAACGCATCGCTCGACCGTTTTTTCGTCGACTTTAGTTGTAAAAAAGGTCACCACGAAAAACCCTTTTATTTTAACTAGATAATATATAACCTATAACCACCTTGAAAGTTTATTCTAAATATTGTGGTGAAAGAATTCTTGAAATCGAATGAGTAGTTACTGAGATTACCTCCTACATCCAAACTTACAAACTTTACCTCTATATATTAGTATAGATTGAGAAAGTATTTTTTAAAAGCTTTTACGGGTATTTTTTTTCGTTGCTGGAGACTTTAGTTCGCTAGGTAATGCTATGCAATTGTGCTATATATAGTTATCTCTTTCCCTTGACAAATGTTTTAGATGTATTTTTCATATGTGGAGCATGAGAGCATAATAATGCATATTACGGACGTGTTTTGTAATATGATATGGTGTTTTCTTGGAATTTAAATTATTTAGAATATATTATTACACTGAGTGGATTAGTTTTAATTTGTGACTATCGAAAGCATTGTTGATATTAATTATGTGGTTGGAGATTCCGGTGAAGTTATTATTTTTTAGACAACGATGTTATTTTATTCTTGCACGCAAGTTATTTGACGTATCCCGCTTTTTTATAAAATACATTTTTTGTTTTTTGAATGAAGAAGAATTTTATCCATATTAACTTCGTGCAACTTCTTTATACTATTTGTTTTCCTTTTTTCTCATTTTAATTTTTTTTCTTCTTTACAGTAATTTTTAAAAAACATAAATAAGAAACCGAAGGTCTTTCTTTTTTCTTTTTTAAAGTACCGCCATGTTTGACGGGTTACAGCCAGTTAGTTATAATTCTTGTATACGTGATGATGAGAGGGACCGCTCCTCTAGAAACTATAGTAGTGATAAACAACTCAAATGTTCAAAAAAATTTTTTTTTAAATTTAACAAGCTATTTCGCATTCACCTACTGCCAATTACACACAACTTTTTCAACCGAAGCCCGCGAAGTAACAAGAAAATTGCGAAGCTCCCGCCGGCAGCGTGAAAACCGGTAATTTTCCTATCGGGCCGAATTGCATAAAACTGTAAAAAGGTAAACTTTTCAGACGAAAACTGTTGCGGCAATAACGGGCTGTCGTCCGCTCGCTTGTTCGGCAACAACATGGCACGGTCCGCAAAGTTGCCCCCGACGTCCGCGCGGCCGCTTTACCAACCCCCTTTCAGTAGGGCGCTGTTTTGTGACCGACGTGAAAGTAATTATGAAATATCCGCCGGAATGGGCATGATGATAGTATTAAAGATGATAGTATTAAAGAATTAAAGAATATAAACTTTAGTTTAAATTCAGAAATGGCAGAGCATGCCAGAATGGAGGGACATACGTTTAATTCGAAATTATTATATGGGTGCAATAAAGGAAGAGGGATGGACATCTTAGAGATTTTAGAAATAAATAATCATAAAATAAATAATAAAAATATAATTAACATCCAGATACCGCCCATAACCTCCCCACTTCTATCCATTCTAACCCCGCCCCCGATCCCCACCACCATTACACCCACCCAATCCCTATAAATTCTGTCTCGAATTATTTTTAATTTACTTGTAAACGTGTTGTTATTGACAATGGGAGAAATCCCGAAAACGTTCTAACAATTCAAAATAAATATAGTGGAATAAAACAGTGTTGTTTACCCTCATTTTTTTAAATATTAAAAATGAATTTCCACAATGTTACAAACAAAAAACTTGAACATTTATTAAAGAATAAGTGATTTTAGGGTCGCTTAGGTGGTTTGGGCGTGTTGAGCGAATGAATGAGGAAAGAACGATAAGAAATATATATGATGCAAGTGTTGACGGCGCCAGAAAGAGAGGGCGACCACGGAAGACGTGGCATGACCAGATTAACCAGATACTGGAAGATGGTCCTGTTAGAAGCCTCAACAACCGTCGAGTTTGCATGCGAAGATGTATGAATGTGGACGAAGCGAAAGTTGTGTGTCAGGACAGAAGAGTGTGGCGCTCTATCCTCTCTGCCTACCCCCACGGGGAAACGGCATGATGGTAAGTTAGTTAGTTAGTTAGTTGATTTAAGAGAAGAAGATATTGTGAAGGGGTGAAAAAAATGATCCACTTTTAATGTATTTACTGAGATTAAAAAGATTTTCAATAAAATAAAAGTGCAAAATTGTGCAATCCGCCATTTGAGCTGAAACGCCGGTCAGAGCGAATGACGTCAGTCTCTGTACCCATCACCGTGTCTTTGAACTGCTGACATAGACACAATGCAATATTTACTGGGGCTTGACGTAATTATGAAATATCCGATGCAAGTCGCCGGAATGGGCATGATGACTGTATTAAAGAATAAGTGATTTTAGAGAAGAAAATATTGTGAAAGAATGAAAAAAAAATGATCCAGTTTTAATATACACATTGAGATTAATAAGATTTTCAATAAAATAAAAGTGCGAAATTGTACAATCCGCCGTTTTAGCTGAAACGCCGGTCAGAGCGAATGACGTCAGCCTCTGTACCCATCACCGTGTCTTTGAACTGCTGACATAGACACAATGATTATTATCCGTGAATTTTTTCCTATTGTAACGATCCGAATTTTGATCTCTTCGTTATGATACGTTAATATTTTCGGTTGCTATGTTTTTATATCCGTTTTTTACGAATCGTCTATGTTTATTATCCGTGATTATTATCATTTCTAACGATCTGATATATGATCCATTCGTTATTGTAGGTTAATATTTTCCGTTGATTTTCTGTTATTAAAGTAACTTATATAAATTATTAAAAATAAATTTGCTTCAGAAATACAAGCAAAAAAAATGTTTAATCATTTTGCATCATCACCTTGCAGAAATCATTTATCATTTTATCATTTTATTTGACTTGTATTAATGCGAATGAATTTTAAATATTCGACATAAGTTACTTTCACGAAAGTCTTACGTCTTACAAAAGATGATTCAGACTTTTTTTATTTTTATATCTTCTTTATACTTAATTATATTTTCACGGGTGTAAGACTAGTAATTAATAACGACCCTTGCGTGACCGCGCAACATGAGCCGAGGGCTGATTGCTTGCCATACTCTAAATATCTAATGTTGTCATTCCAGCAAGTTACGAATGGATAACGAAATTATTATATTTAGATATTTAAATTTTTTAATTGTTATTTAAGTTACTGATGTAGAATATTAAAAATACATTCGCTTCAATACAAGTAAAAAAAATGTTTAATCATTTTGCACTATCACCCTTCAGAAATTTGAAAAATATATAATACTTTTTATAAAGTTAATCTGTGCTATTCTGAAAATAGCAATATTGGGATGTCAGATCTTTATCCCAATCTTGACAGGTATGTATAAAATTTTATTGCCACTAATTTCGATGTTTTAAGTTTGGCATGTTTGAAATTAATGAATTCAATCAATCAGAAAGCCCTAAAACGTAAACAAATGTTAATGTATTCACAATTAAAAATAATGAGCTTTCTAATTGATTGAATTCATTAATTTCAAACCGGTCAAACATAAAACGTCAAAAAAAACGGCATCACAATGTAATACAATAACTGTCAAGATACAGAAATGGCAATTTTGCTTAGTTCAGAATATGGATGATTATAATTTTATTTGACTTTTATTAATGCGAATTACTTTTAAATATTCGATATAAGTTACTTTCATGAAAGTCTTACGTTTTGAAAAGATAATTCAGATTTTTTTTATTTCTATATTCTCTTTATACTTAACCATATTTTCACGGGTGTACGGACTATATAGTAATTAATAACAACTCTTGTGTGACCGCGCAATAAGTGTTGAGCGCTGATTGCTTGTCACATTCTAAATATCTAAAGTCGTCTTTCCAGTAAGTTACGGACAGACAAAGAAATTATTATTATTATTATTATTTTGTCTTTATTCTACTTTTTAAGTATAACTTCTAACGCGCATACAAAAGTACACGCATAATTTTTTAAAATGGTTTATATTTGAATTATTTAACATTGATATTAAACAAAATGTTATAAAACAATAAAAAATATAGTTTAAATTCACACAATAACATGTTACATGTAATGGAGATCTAAAAAAAATGTTTTTCTTAAAAATCAGAATAATAGCATAAAAAAGCAAACTTTGAGTGAAATTTCAGAAAGATACAATATCCATTGAATTACGGCCGGCTTTGTGACATCTCTAATATAAGGATCGAATAATTATCGTAGAGAAAAATTTCGCCAAACTTGCAAAACTTACGTTCATGTAGAAAGGGTTACGAATGTAGCACTACGCAGTTAAAAGGTCAGGCGTTAAAGTTTGCACATTTCTATTTCGTTTTATAGTAATGTATATTTCTCGATATCGTTTTTTGTGCTTAAATAATACATGTTTGAGCGAAACTAGCGCCATTTTTAGCGGGAAGTGATTAAACTAATTCCAACATTGAAGGTATAAGAGCCTCTTAATTTAAAAATTGTCCGGCTTCTCTGTGACTTGGTGGCGTTTTGAAAAATAAAAATGTGTTTTTGCCAGACACGCAGAGAGAAAAGCTTTGTAACTGCGGCCCCCACACGTAGCCATAAGCCCGGCGAACTCGGCTCTCGCCCATATCAATATCGGCGGGCGACGACTGCTGTCCGGCGACACTCCTGCAACAATCACAAGAGGGGCGACGTATCAAATAATACGAGTGCACAAGAGATACGCATACAGGGTTACGTGGAAAACATTAATAACCTCGCAGGACCATATTCCTGCGAGTCGAAAATGTTCAAGTTATCATGACCTAACATCAATAGTTATGGAGATATGCGACACAAAGTTTGCATTTTTTTTTCTCAATATTTTATTTTTTTATTTTTATTTATTTATTATTTATTTACATTTACATTAGTTAATACAAGATACTAATAACTGCCACACCAGGTAAAAACCTGTTCTGTGGCAGTTATTCTCATATGGTATGTATGTAGTAGTAAAAAATGGCAATTAAAGAATCTAAATCTAAAAATATTTCTGACTTATTTTTTGTAAAACGTTGGACTATCGTTACAGTAACTTGAAACGATTACGAAAAATTCATTCGTTTCGATACAAGTTAAATAAAATGATAAAAACCCCGAAAAATTTCCAATTGGAATTTTTTCCAAGGTTTTTATTATTTTATTTGACTTGTATTAAGGGGAGTGAATTTTTCATATTTGATATAAGTTACTGTAATGATATTCCAACGTTTTAATAAGTTAGAAATATTGAAAAAAAATGCAAACTTTGTTTTCGCATACCTCCATAACTATTGATATTAGGTCATAATAGCTTGAACATTTTCGGCTCATAATCAAGGCAGGAATATAGTCCTGCGAGGTTATTAATGTTTTTCAAATAACCCTGTATATTAGAATGCTGCGAGCTGCACCAGCAGTGGTCAGTAATTTCGTACAATTTCTAAAAATTCTCAACATTTACGGGTTACCTACACCACCCCGGGAGGGCAAAGTTTAGACAGAAATTGGGCAATCTTAAAAGGAGGTGATAAATTAATATTTTTGATGTACAACATCTTTCCTCTCGCTTTCCTGCAATCTGTGGCAGTGATTTCGTGAAAAAGGACGGAAATGCGTAGCAGGGAATAAGACGCGCGCAATTTCATTTAACCAATGAGCGCCTGCTGATGAACAAATCAACGTCCAGCAAGTGCCATCACAGCGAAGACGCACGCTACCAGCCGATGCTTCTGATTTTGTATATATGTTGCGAGGTTGGTGTCAAGCGTGTGGATGTTGTAACTTTTATATATTTTGGATTATATCTTCGAAACTATCCAATAAATACTTATTTTTTAAACAATAACTACCCTTAATGATTTAAATTTTCAAATTTTATGTAATTTATGTGATTATTTTTAAATATTTATTCAATGTTTTCATACAATTTGTTTGGTGGCACACTACCGCCATCTATGAAAATAAATACAAACATATAATTGACCAAACACATTTCTAAACAAAATGCGTATGTAGATATGCGATACCTACCTAGTGCGGCAAAATTCAATTATAAATAAAAGCACATACATTTTATTTAATTGTATTTACTATTTATTAAATACATAGGTATTAGCTTTTTTAAATGTTGATGTTAATTTCTGTTGCTGTTCAATTGATATTTTTAATTGTGAGATGTCAAAAGCTACACATCATATGCGACCACTGTAAGGCTCGCTTGTTTTCATTTTCTAATATTTACTTGCCAATTGTGGATATACATTTTACGTTTTCTTTGTTTATCCATGTTGTTAGGCAATCCCAGTGATATCGTATTGTCGGCATCTGTCATATTTGTTACTACCAGATGAATATAGACGCTCTTTCCACGTTAATCAACTTTTAAGGTCGAATGTCGGCGATATTGAGTTAAAAAATACCGTACGTGGTGCATATTGTTATATATACCATATTGTTACATATACCCTTTTTGTAGGGACCCCTTTATCTGACGTGAGACGTTTTCTGTGTAGTGTAAGTGTACATAAAGGTACATGCTAGAGGGCTCATGGTTGTCATTTTCATGCAGTTTTAGTTGAGTATTTCTCACGAATCGATGCTGTGGGCGTCGGGAGTAAAGTACAAACGTTAGCAGTTTCGTCTTTGGGCTAAACGATGCATTTGAGAAAGTTAGTGGTCTCGGCACTAGGGTTTTATCGGCAGCACAAATAAAGCGGTCTTTGAATTAGCTAAATGTACAGTGAGAGTACTTCGCGGGTATTTTCGGGGTATTTTCCACTACAGGATTTTATTGGCAGCACTAAATAAAGCGGTTTCAGTCTAGGCGAAATAAAATAGTGAATTTTACATAGATCTTTGTTTATTAACACTAAGTTACAATATTAAAAGGCATGTTTGTATATCGCACCCCCTTGGAATAACCAGCTATGAATACTTTTCGCAAATACTGCCACACTAAGTTAAAAAGCAGTATATCCATTAAACAAATTACTGAATAAATCAAGGAAACGTGAATGGAGCAATGTCTATCATTCAAATTAATATTTTATTTTTCGCTTAGTCAATAGAAATTGAATTAATACAGATAAAAAATGGTAATTTTATTTTTGTTTGAGATATTTTTATAAAGTTTAAAACTTAAAACTGCAAATAAGCTACATGTTACAAACCCTAGATGGATATACTGCAAATTAAAAATGCTTATATTTTAATATTTTGATAGAAATACGGCAAACAAGCTTATTAGAAAGGTAAAATATGACCTCCAGTAACCAAAACCAAAAAAATTTTTTTTTTTCAAAAACTATGGATTATTAGAAAGGCTTATTAGAAAGGCCTTTTAGCTCAATGGGGCAGAATAATATGTACCTATTTATATTTTTGACATGCTTTGAATGCTGTCAACTAGTTGATTGTAGGTATATACTGTTTCGATCTCAAAAATCTGAAATGTCTGTGTCCAAATGTCGTTTTATTACGGTGAATTTGTATCTAATTTTGCAACTGTTATTTTCCAAACGATAGCAACTTTAATTTTTAAAGGTGTCTCCAGACAACAATTATTACATAAAACATATAATTTTTCTGTGCACGAAGACGCAATGGATACCCCATCCCTAGCTAAACTGACGCTCTTTCTACAGAAACTCATTGTACCGGAATTGATAAATTAAGCCGTGGATTGAAAAAATCAATTTACGGAAAAGTTCCGGGCATTTCACTTTCATATTTTGAGCAAGGATTGCAAATCATAATCCGGAAAGATCCCATTGAAGAATGCAGCTCAAAAGTTTGTCGAAGAGTCAATGAAAAACGAACACAATGAATATAGAATATTTTGAGTATGTCCAAAATTTTCAGAACAGAACTGGATTGTTGTCACAGGGACATCAATAATCAATTAATATATATTATAAAATAAATAAATATGGTCATAAATAAATATGGACAAAGAACATTAAAATATGTCATACCAAAAATATTAAATAAAATCCCATGTCGTGTCAAAATGGATATTAATAAAAAAGGGCAAAATACAGAATTAATGAATATGTTATTAAATAAAAGAGACTTATTTTGATTTTGGTAATATTTGTATTTATTCTTGTATTGTTGTATAGTATTGTTGATTTGTATTTGAGTTTATAAGATCTATTGTAATTAATTAATATGAATGTATTTTATTGATGCACCTACAGACAAATATCAATGTGATGTTTTGTGGGTCTGAGATGTAAAAAAAAAAAAAAAATTAATAAATAAATAGATGTCTCACAGAGACGAAACTGTACATTTTTTTTCTTAAGGGAGAGTAGGTATAGAAGTCTTTATGGGTGTACATAGGATTTACGATCTATCATACGGCTGGCTTAAGTGATCACTGTACACATACGTAACGTTCGACATTTCCACCCATGATAGAATGTCATGTCTATAAATTTTTAGAAGCTGTATATATTTCAATTATACGCCACGTTTCACGTATGAGTGGCACGGATTCTCACCGCGGCCGGCCACAAAACTTTTTCCTTCCCCTTGAATGAGTTCTATGATCACCCATAAAGACTTCTATACCTACTCTCCCTTAATAAAAAAATATACAGTTTCGTCTCTGTGAGACGTCTATAATATACATTAATTGACAATGAATATAATTGTAAGTAGCTTAAAAATTTCACAAAATAAAACTGTTTTTTTCTTCTATTGGTGCGTAATTTATTTAAATATTAACTTTAATTTACTTTATTATTAACTGTAGAAGTGATAAATAACTCAAATACATTGTGTACAAAGTTTAAATGAAAAAATATATTTTAAATTCTTCAAGTCGTTAATCTCCACCATTGCCAAGAACTCGTGAGTTTCTTCCCTTCCAGGGTGTTTCTTGTAGGAATTCAAATCTTTCTCACCTAGTCTACCAAAATCGTTGTAGCACATATAATATTCTGATTGGCAACACACGCTTAAGCCATTCATAAAGCAGGAGATTAGCGCAACATGAGCGCACTTACTTGGCGAACGACACCACGATGTCAGCCTTGTCGGAGTTGATCTCCTGGAAGGTGAGCTTGGAGTGATCAGACCAGACCGCCAGAGCTCTGGCCAGCTCGTCTCTAACCTTGCCCACGTCGAGGCTGTGAGATCTTCTCTGGAGACTGCAATCATACAAAAAAAAATTCATCAGAAAAATAAAATAAAAAATGATCACAACATTTTTATATTATATATGTTCTATGAACAAAATAACTGGATTTTGTCCACAGAGGGATAATATTAAAGTTAAAACATGTATGAAACTCTTTACAAAAAGCGACAGGACGTATGACCTGGCTTAAGTGATCACTTTACACAATGCAACGGTTACCAATTCCACCCTGAAAACTACACACATTATGAAGTTTTTCAAAGCTGTATATATTGACCGTGAGTCGTCAATACATGCTAACTCGAATTTTTTATATCAAACATAACAAGATTTACGTGAACATAATTCCCGAGAGAAATGTCAAAATATGTCAATTCAATCGTTTACCATATAAGAAAAATCAACTTTTTAAGTATGTAAGCTTACAAAAAATTAGGGTGTTTTTTCTTCTTCCTGAAAAATGTACATTTATGAAAATAGGAGATATTGACAGTTCACGGTCGATATATGTTATTTATCTGAATTATTTCATAGATTTGATGCAACTATGGTATCGCTGTGACCTCTATTTCCACATAATTGCTTTTGTAATCATAGATTTAGAGTAAATTTCTTATTAATTTTTTGAGTGATTCCGTTTTCTTTTTTAAGAATTAAATAATAACTATGCAATTCATATGCCTTTGAAATTTTTTACCCAACTGCGCGACGCAAAGGAGGGTAATGTGTTTATCAGTCTATGTATGTATGTATGTTTGTTCCTTTATGGCACTCTAGAGACCAAACGCGTCGGTCGATTTTGATGATTGTTAGTCAATCGATTTATCTTAATCTTGCGAGTGTCATTAAAGACATGACAGTAATCAAAATTCAATATGTGAATAAGAAAAAAATGAAAGTCGACGAACTGTATTAAGTGGGATATCATTGAATAGGTATTTAAAATCATCTATAGGTTTCTCTTATAATTTTTCATTTTGAAAGACCATATAGGATCTATGACGATTTAAGTTTGGTTAGGAACCATTCTCACTTAAAATTTCAATACTTATAATATTGATATACGATATGATTCAATACTTATAATAAAGCAATTCAATACTACAATACAATGATTCAATACTTACAATAAATTCAATGCTTATAATATTGATATACGATATGATTCAATATTTATAATAAAGCAATTCAATACTTACAATGCAATGATTAAATACTTACAATAAATTCAATACTTATAATATTGATATACGATATGATTCAATACTTATAATAAAGCAGTCGTTTTTTGATTTTTTAAATTTACTTTTTTTATTCAATGTGTTGAAATCAATTAGTATCAGGGATTATTTTTCACCCTCCATTCCGGATAATCGGGAGTCTACTTAATTTAAAAACTAAGCTGTAATGCAAATATTAAACTTCTTTTATGATTACCGGCTTACATTTCCGTAAAATACAGATATAAATATTTGCATCATTCCAGAACAAACTTTCATTACGCAGACACGGTCCGTAAACCATTATGGAAATTCCTCAAAAGGAAACAGCCACTAAGCATTGTCGCCACACTGAAAAGTTATGGCGCGAAAAAAAACAATATGGCGCCCCCCTAATGACAGTTCCACGAAAATGGCCGGCAGAAATGCGAGCAATTGATACGGCTCCGTTTGCAGGGACAATGGCACATTCGACAATGGCGATTATTGCTACCGTGAAATCAAATCTTCAGGACTAATTGCGGGTGAATTTGTAACACGAAGCTAACGAACGGGTAGTCATTAAAGAGCATTTTCGTTCCCGTGTGGAGTAACAAATGGCGTATCACACCGGCTTAAATGACGGCGGTGTAAAATGTTGAAATATTGCGGAAATAATTGTAAACGGATCGCATGACTCTTTTGATTATGTGCTTTCATTATCGCACGCACGATGTGCGGCTGGGGGATTCAAATTTGATCGTTTATTCTTCACGTTACGTTGCAATTAATTTTAATAATGTTAATGCTCATTATGCACGGGAAAACAATTACATTTGTATTTGGAAATATAACGCTTCAAAACATGCGAGGATGTTTTTAAATATTCACTAATGAAGGCAACGAATATATCTATGCTTAAATAAATTAGAAATTCCATCCCCAATAATAATAATTTTGAATATCCGTCTGTAACTTTCTATACAATGGCTGATCTCAAATTGTTATTAAATAAAAAGAAAACATTGACTTTGTCTTTTTTAATAAAAGACGCTAAATTAGATTTTTTTGAAATATTAAGATTTTTTTAATATTTCAGTTAAATAAAAATTAAAACTGATAAGTGCAACCATTAATTTATCGCGTATATCATTGGTATTAATCATTAATCAAAATATATAATTCTCTGTGTAACATTTTCCCTCACAAACGCTACCAGATGGCACAAATAATGATGAGGTGTGTAAAATGAGGTACGAAAAAAGTTTAATTCTCTACGAAACAATATCCGTCACTAACACTACCAGATGGCTCAAAAAATAATGAGGTGCATATAAAATAATATTATAATATTACTATAAGTACGTCATTTTTGCCAGGTTAGAACTAGAATTTATTATAATGAGATAAAAGGTTTTGAAAAAGCAAGTCCACCATGCTTTACAGACGAAAAATGAAGTTAGTAGCGCTTGATGACTTAGCAATTGAAGAGTTAGCAAAATGATTTAACACAAAAAGTCTCTAATGTAGATAAATATCTGTTTTTAATTATTTAATAAATAAATATATCAGCAATATAACATTTTTTTACTAGGACTGCAAATATTAAGCCAAATTTAAGCTAGTTTTTTTTCCGAATTTCGACACACTGAACTCAAAAGGTCAGTCATTACTGGAGATTAATTTGTGTGTTCCACTCCAACTTGTGTTCCATATTGCAATATGGATCAATACAATTTATACACAAGGTATAACAGAACTCGTCCACAATACTTTACCGGCAGATTCATGCATAAATTATGAGTCAAAAATGTGTAAGCAACAATGTCTTAATATCAAAGGTTATGGAGGTAGGCGACTTCAAAGTTTGCATTTTTTTTCAATATTTCTGTTTTACCTTCTGTAAAACGTCAGACTGTTTTTGATTATATCGAATATTGAAAATTCGCCCGTTTCAAAACAAGTCAAAATTTTACATAAAAAGTCAGAAATATTAAAAAAAAAATGCAAACTTTGATCTCGGTTATTACCATAACGATTGAGTTGAGACGTTGTTGCTTGAACATGTTCGACTCATAATTTAAGTAGGAACCTACATGTAACGTATTGTGAACTAGTACATTTTGTATATCCAGAGATGTGATTATTTTATTTTTGAGACCCAATACTATAATTAGTTCTCATATAATATTGTGCTACAGTATTGTATTTAGTCAATAAAGGAAATATCACGAAACTACAAGTGTTGCAAAACAGGGCAATGAGAATCATTTTAAAAAAAGTAAATACATCGGAATTGAAGAAATGAGAAGAGCACTCAATTGGATGGAAAAAAAACTTGTTTAATTTTATTAGGTCCTTACATATGAAATTGGCGTTTAGTATGGGAGGAACATAAAGCCGATTTTTTTTTATTATAATATATTTATTTAATCAAAGTATGTACCATTGCTATCTATGCACTTTTGCCATCTCATAGGTGGTTCATCGATCCCTTTACTAAAAAAACCATTCGGACGGGAATCAATAAAATCTTTGAAGGCGGTTTGGACTGCCCCATCGGAGTTGAATTTTTTCCTTTGCAAGAAGTTATCCAAATTTCGAAAAAAATGGTAATCTGTTGGGGCAAGGACCGGAGAGTACGGTGGATGTCTTAGACATTCCAATTGAAGCTCCTCTAATTTGGTAGCCGTCTGTTGTGCAGTGGGTGGTCTAGCGTTATCATGAAGCAGCAGTGGCCTAGAGCGATTAACCAGCCTCGGTTGTTTAGCAGCTAGCTTTTCCATCATGGTTTGCAGTTGCTAACAATAGACATCTGCCGTAATCGTCTGGCCAGATTTAAGAAAGCTGTAGTGAACGACACCAGCACTAGTCCACCAAACGCTCACAAGTAACTTTTTTGGAGTCAATTTTCGCTTGGTGCATGGTTTGGCTGGTTCGGCAGGGTTCAGCCATTGCGATGAGCGCTTCCGATTATCGTACAGGATCCACTTTTCATCACAGGTAATGATTCGATTTAAAATCCCTTCATTATTGTTCCGGTTGAGTAATGCAACGCAGCAGTCAACGCGCGTTTGTTGATTTGCTTCACTCAATTCGTGAGGTACCCACCTTTCAAGCTTTTTCACCTTACCAATTTGCTTCAAGTGGATTTAAACAGTTTTATCACTAACACCGCAGCCTGCAGCTAACTCGGATGTGGTTTGCGATGGATCCTCTTCCACAATAGCCTTCAATTCTTCATTATCAACTTTGGTCTCCGGCCGTCCACGGGGCTTGTTCTGCAGGTCGAAATTTCCAGAACGAAAACGTTGGAACCAAAAACGCACTGGTTTTCTTTTGCGGCACCGTCGCCATACACATCATTAATCCTTCGAGCCGTTTCTGCAGCACTGGTGCCACGGTGGAACTCGTACTCGTAAATAATAATATTTCAAGTTTTTCATTTTGTAAACTGAGTGACGCAAAGAAAAAAACAATTGAGGAAAAAACAAATGAATTATAATTTTCAAAACACAAATACATGAGTAAATAGCTGTATAAATTTGGATTTGGAATTCCTAACCAAAGAGAAGATATTTGAAATCAAATTTGTCAGTACGGCAAAACGCCAATTTCATATGTAAGGACCTAATATCATATTTGTACACAAAATTCTAATTAGGTAAAAGATTAGCACACAAGAAAAAAGGCAAAATTGTCTAATGTACAGAGGTGTAAAAAATGTATTATGAGATGCTGGAAAGCATGAACAATGTAAATAAGCTGAATGATTTTAAAAATAAATGCTACCATTTCTGTAAAAATAGCATATAATTGTAGATTGCAGTATTTTATAGATTATGTAAGTGTAAATATGTAAGTAAATGTAGCACATTGAAAACTTACGAAAAAAATACCGAAGCGAAAAAGGAAAACAAACAAAAATACCCAGGCTTGAGATAAATACAGGCAGCCAATTAGAAATATATAGTAAAAATATGTATTAAGGTATTGACTTGAGCATGCGCAGTATTGACTTTCTTAAGCCATTACTATTTAGTGGCATGTGTGTACGCTCAAAAATCAACCGCCGGTTGATTTATGAGCATGCTGTCATTCACCACGAGAAGGGGTATCTTTTGAGCATGTGTGAACAGGCTTGCTAATTAGCATGCTAATGTCATTCGCGGCTAGTATCAATTATCAATGCGGTCTTTTCAGTCCGCCACGGACGAAACAAATATGGCGCGTTGGGGAGATGGCAAAACATTACTTTTCGTGACTTATTATAGGAATCACGAATGTCTGTGGAATACTCGTTCACCGCTACGTAAAAATAATATAGCAAGAAATAATGTTTCTGAAACTTTATTAAAAGACATGAATGATTCAAATCTTACAATAAAAAATATAAAAACTAAAATCAAAAATGTGCGAAAGGAAATTCCGGAACTATTTTGATTTATTGGTTCACTTGAATTTTCTATTTCAGTTTGCAGTTTCCGTTTTGAACAAGAGCATCTCTATTCTATGACAAGAGCATGCCAGTAATAAGTATGTGTGTTTGGATAAAACCCAGGAACTGTTTTTATTTATTGGTTCACTTAAATTTTCTATAAAAGTTTGCAAAGTTCCAATTTTGAACTAGAGTTCCTCTCTATTCTATGACAAGAGCATGCCTCTAATAAGCACGTGTGTTTGATTGTTAGCTTTGAACATGCTCATTTATGAGCATACTTAAAATAAGCATGCTAATAATGAGCAAGTGTGTACAGTTAAGGCATGCTAGTTTTGAGCATGCTAGAAATAAGCATGTGTATCTGTACCTTTATGCAGGGGTTATATGATGCATGTGTCTGAGACAGCTCCCCATACATGTAGATCATGTACCTACACACCTTATCCTCGTTCAAGAAACAAAAACAGATTTATGAAACCTCTGACCGCAAATCTATATTCGAAATAAATGGGGATAACCACGGAACCACTTTCGTCGCGGTTTTACGATATTGCGTATCGATCGAATTTTTAGAAAATTTATTTGTACAAGGACGGGACATTACCAGTTATTGATATTACAAATTTATTATATGTACAGGTATCGATTATTACGCAACATGGTATCGGGTGTATTATTGACGTAGACCAGTGGCTCTTAACCTTCCGAAATTAGAGAGCACTTTCGACCATAAGAAAAATTTGCAGAGAACTGAAATCAGAAATAAATTTTATCAAAAAATAGCTGTAACCCGTCAAAAACGACGATATTCTTGCATTCATTTATTTATTTGAGGGAAAATTAACAGCAGATCTATATATTAACAAATATAAAATAATGTATGTTATTCCACTGAATACAGTAATTTATTGAAACAAGTGTGACGTAGTAAATTTTTTTTAAAAATTATTTTAACAGCGAATGGAGAGGGTGGAGGAAAATATGGGATGGGAGTAGAAGGGAAGATAAATGGTATGAATTAATTTAGGTGCGGCTGCGTAAAGATTGTTTGTTTTATGTCCCTTATCGTTGAGTTAAAATTGTCAATGTAGTGATAGTTTGTGTTAAATGAATTAGTGGATCAATAGATAAAGGAGTTTTGTTTTGAGTTAGTCGTGCAAAGGGGGAGATGAAAAGTAGGTGAATGTCTGTTATCGCAAGTTGAGATATGGAAAGATATTCGTTGAAGAAGTTCAGGAATATGAAATAGGTTGTGTGATATTTTAAATAACATTACTGTGCCGTAAAACTGCTGTGCAGTTTGGCATATGTATAATGTAATAAGTATCAAAAAATAAATAAATATGAAAAAAAAACTATATCTCTTCGACAGGTAAGATAGAGTATCCGTGCTGAAAAATTTCGCAGTCTTCATTACTTAAATGAGATCTAAATGAGCGAAGGTTTAGGTATCTTAGGAATCTGTTTTGGACGCTTTCAATTCTATTTTCGTGTACTGCATAACCTGGATTCCACACCTGAGATGCATATTCTAAAATACTACGAACGTATGAGAAATTAAGTGTCTTGAGGGTACTAAGATTTTTGAAATGTTTACATGCGCGTATGATAAAACCAAGCATAGATGATGCGTTGGTGACTATGTTACATGCCGGTTACTACACTATGTAATAAATTTAAGAATGGTAGGTACTCCAACCATTTGCATAATGAATAAGAGTTTAAATTGTGTTTTAATATGCCTCCCAAAGAAATGCCACAATTGAAAATTTATTACAGTCATCTGCTGATGCAAGTTTTTGCAGCGTTTTAAAACAGATTTCTGCATTTCGGCGTTAACAATTGGGTCGTTTAATTTTCCGTTTGAAATGGCGGATAATTTCACTCGATAAATTTCCCCGCCGAAAGTCCCGAATAGTGTTCCGAGATCGTTTGGTGAACTTCATAAGAAATTGAATTTGTAAACAAACTGCGTGAGTACATTCCGTCACCGCGGAAGTTGGCTCCGCTGGATGCTGGAAGCTGTAAACATTACAGATCCAGACAAATAATCTCATCTTAAATATAGACTCGCCGTACAAGCCGGGCTGTCTACGCACGCACAAAGCATCGCCCGAACGAGCGCCTTCAAGGATGGACTGTGTTTTATGAAGCTGGTATTTTTGGCTAATATTAGATCCTTAAAACAGTTACGCTTAAAGATAATGATGGCGTCGGTAATTTATTGTTTTCAATTAATACCGCTAATAGTTTTCATTAAATAATGTGTCTGTTTTGCGAATTAACTCATTCTGGATTTAATTGATGTGAAGGACGTTTGTAAGCTTTTCCAAGTATTTTATTTATTATAAAATCGGTTGATGAAAATAATTACCAAGTTGATGAAAAATACGCCGTTAATTACGAAGTTAATTTTTTAATTTTTTTTATTTAATCATGAATATTGATTTTATGCCCTTCAAAGTGAGCTACTACTAGGTACTTCTTACTAAATCAGGGTTCACTGATATATATCAGCGGATATATGTTGTGATAAATATCACGATATATATCATTTGATATTTATGCGGATATACATCAATTGATATTTTACTGTCTTCTTGAAGACAAAAATTTAGCAGACTGATGTTTAGTGGCAACACTTAGCAAAAAACTATAATTGAGATTATTTTCCCTAAATGGCAATCTTATCGGAGATTCATCTTTAACTTATGTGTACGACTAGATTTTTATTGAAATTAAGGTCTTGTATCCATATCAAAAGGTTTAGTTTACATGAGGTATTAAAAATGGGGATTCCCTTGTTCAAGCTCATAGTTTATTATTTTACCTTACCATTTTGACAGTTTAAACTACCTACTTACAGAATGAAAATTGCTTCTTTTATTTTATCGGATTTATATCAAATATCGGATATTTTGATTATTATAATTTTGCGTTCCCTCTACTAAATATATTTCTACTACTTCTTACTAAATATATTTATTTGTTTTGAATCAATGTTTTATATTAAATTTTATTAGTATTACTTAGATTAATGCATATTTATACCTTATTAATATAATTTAGCTACGTTTATCATAAACTCATACCTATAGTTCTTTTCTATACGCAACTCTGACTCTCACAGAGGTAGTAGAAAAATATTTTTCTTTATTTTAAATGTTTTATCGTACTACTTTATGTAAAAAAAATAGTCGTTTAAATTACGGTAGTTCCGTCCGTCTGTCCGTCGAAACTTCGTGTAACGTTCGTAATTTCTTTATAGTACCTATAAAAACTTATTTTTTATCTTTTCTTTTTTTTCTTTCTTTTTAATACATTTCCTTTAGGACAAGTTATAGAGATACGATTCTCCACTTTTCTCTAGATATGACATGACTCCAGTAGGACACACACTCCTGTACTATCCAACAACTATCGAGCGAACTGCAAATATTTCTCTTACAATTTATGACACGCAGGGGAAAATGACGGCGGAAAATTTTTTTTACAGCTGCAAAACTTCAGAAAGTGGTTCAATGCCCAAAATGCCGGTGATCTGACGGCACGTGAAGAAATAGAATTAATTAGTCTTCTTGGCATGGAAATCTAATATTTTTGTTCTGTAATATTTATAAAAGAGTACGACACTCTGAATTTAGATGGCGCTGGTAGTGTTTTTTTTTTACAGTGTTTACAAAATTAAATTAAGCTTTTTTTCATTGTTGCTGAGTGTCTTGGCAGCAAGTAAACACTAAATTGATTTGACGCCCTGCCTGCTACACTAGTAATTTACTGTATTATAGCAGACAGTGCTCTTCCAGTAGTATAATGTTCAAGAATATTTATTATTTATATAACATTTGTGAATAAATCTTATTGCCAATTAAAATTAAGTAATAGTAATAATTAAATGTTTACAATTTAATAATGGTGTTAATTAATTCTATTATAGACAAAGGAAAAAAAAAAGATCTGAATAGGATATTAATAAAATAAAATAAAACAATTAAAAGTATTTAAAAAGATGACAGTAAATGCTCTTGTAGGATTAGTATATTTTAAATTTAGTTTATATCACGGCTTTTAATAGGTTTTGGGCATGCTTCCTTCCCTTTTCATGCAGCCAGAGTTTCACTTTAGAAGAAAAATACGCATTTAAAAAAGGCTACGGATGCGTCATTAATATACAAGTCTAAATATCTTTTTTAGATAAAATTACAGGTCTCTGTGATTGGAAATAGCGTTAGTTTTATTAAAATAATGAATATAAATGCTGTGACGTAATAATTATAATAGAACAGTTGAACGATACTAAAACTAATTAAATGAAGCAACTAGAAATAAGTACAGAAAAATATTTAGTTAGGGTGTATAGTACCGTGAACAATAACGCGGAACTTTAATTAAAATTTCCGAAAAGTCGAAATATATTGCTCCCTTAGAGTAAGACTAATCACCTTTCCAAAATATTGGGGATGGTAATTTAACCTAACCTAACCGTTATTGGAGATTTGTATCTGGTTATGTCGATGATGGGTAACTGAATTTTTGCAAATCGACGGGCAACCATCGGTTCTATGTGTAACCAGTTACAATAACCGTCACTGAAAAATATGGATTCTGAGATAACGGGATTTAAAGAGGTTTGTTCTCATAATTCATAGTGGTTAGCATCAAAAATGATATTTTTGCACATCAACATAACAAAATATCATTATTGTATCAAAGAATACATCCATATTGTGATGTTGCAATTTCAGAACAAAGTTCTGTGAATTTTAAAACCAGATTTATTTACCAGTTAGAAAGATATATAGAAAAATCGCTTACACAAAGTAACTTTTGACTACCGTACCACAAAAAGTGGATTGCCTAAAATGGATAATATATGTTAATCAACTAATGAAAATGAAACTTACAGATAAGGTCGATATATTGACGGAAAGGTACGAGGCTGATATGGCGTAATGATAACGCACCTTCTCAGATACATAGGGGATCCGGGTTCGAGTCCCGATAGCAGCCAAATATTTTTTCGTTGATTTGATTTTTCTGTATTTGTCTTTGTTTCTAACTGATTAATAAATTTGGTTTTATCATTATTGTTTTCACATTTCTTACAAAAAACCTATCACATTTTAAAAGGGATATTCTTGCACCCAATTTAAAGGAAAATGTAAAAAAATGTAAAAACAATAATAGAA
Source organism: Agrypnia vestita (assembly GCA_016648135.1). Taxonomy (NCBI): domain Eukaryota; kingdom Metazoa; phylum Arthropoda; class Insecta; order Trichoptera; family Phryganeidae; genus Agrypnia; species Agrypnia vestita. Next base: position 137,193 of record JADDOH010004440.1, read on the forward strand.
AGTCATAAAAAGATGATCCTTTGGTACGTAGTGGAACTAAAAGCATACAAAAATATGACATATGTACTTAACATAATTTTTTTTTGTCTTGCAAGTAATTTATAGCCTATATTTTAATTTTAATTTTTAACGTTACAACAGGCCGTGAAGTTTGTTATAACTGAACACCTCATAATAATACCTAAGCTTGAAAAATCACCTAACTGTATTGTACCTCGCAGGGAATGAACCAAGAATCCCCGAAGCCAATGTATTGGTCACTGCACTACAATGATCGCTTGTAATACTGTAGCGATATAAATGCGCACTTTCGAGGCTTCTCGAGGACAGCAATACGATCGAATTCTCTCGAAATTTCCTACAACACTCTGGAATTATCTACAACATTCAACCAGGAAGTCCTGGAAGCGACGACATTCTCACAAATACTAGAAATGTATAGAATAATCTCGAAGGTTCGAAAAACCAACGTATTTTGTATAAAAAGGCGAAGCCAGTGCCGCGGACTCATTTATTGAGGTGAAAGAATAGTCTTTAAATTAAGTTCGTGTCCAGTGAGTTAAAATAATTAATTAATTTACAGTGTTTTCATTGGCCTCCAACAACCACGTCCTGTGAAAATACGTACATTTAATATTTCATTTTTAAATGGTTATCAATTTTATACACCTATCTAAATTTTTATTAATACACGCCAGGTGATTAGAGGATAAATTGCTCCGTATTTTCTCGATAGATTGATCTCATTTGCACCAAATCACCTTTTTTAATTTAAATATAAATACTGCCTAAAATATATTATAGACGTAGCATTACGTAAAATTTAATATACTATAATAATACTTGCTCACATTGTTCCGTGTAAATGTAATTTGATAAGCCCCGTTGGGTTGGTTTTGATAATTTGGGTTTTGAATGCACTTAAGGGTGAAATGTCGATTAGAATTATAACGTAAGGCTCGGCGTAACACCTTCCATCCCTAACGGGGCTTAGAGCGGATTAAAAGCAGACAGAAGCAGCTCGTGGATTAGGTAAACGGTAGTGATGATAACAATACGGGTCTACACGAGGGAGGAAATACCCACCCCGTTACGTAGTTGAGACAGCACATTTAAGACTTGGGAACATTACGAAGCGTATTGCGAAAGTCCTCGTGAAAAACACGTCACTATTAACGGGCAATTACGGGTGTCTCCAGAATTATAGGTACAATCATTTTTATATAGGTAAAACTTATTGATATCAGAGTAGAAGAACACTTAACATGTTTAAATAGCAATAAAGATTCTGAATTTTTAATCACCTTTTGGAAACAAATCATTTTTTTAATATTAATAAGGGTTTAGAAATTTTAAATAACAATAACAGAGAATTACAGTCAGATTTTACTAAAATTACTAGAAATTTTGGAAATTAGAATTAGTGTTAATAGCAATTTTTTTTAAATAATGATATTTATTTTATTTACTGATATAATAACACCACATTAATTAATTATTTGTATTAATTAAAATTAAAAATTAAATAGCATGTCCCCAAAGCAATTAAATGCTGATATAAGGGGACAGGAAATATAGTAAAATAAGAGGGTACACATATTAAATATCATCACATTGATTTGTTAAACAGTTATCTCCTCCCCAACACTAGTCCCTTCAGCTGTTTATTGAATAGTTCTACACTATTTAACTCCTTTATGGAATTGGGGATTCCATTATAGAAATCGATCGCAGTGTATAGGAAACCATATCTCTCTCTACTAGTCCGCGGTATATCACTTCTTATATCGTCTCTTGTTCTTGTGTGTTGTCTATGTACGTCACTGTTCTGGTAAAGGATGACATTCGTTTTTAATCATTTATTATTTATTTTATAAGTCATCTTTATCTTTTCCATACATAAATATTAAAAATAACCAAACCCCTTTTGCTAATAAAATATAGAAGACAAGAATAGAAGAAAAAGAATGGAAAAAGTGAATGTAATGAAATAGTAATGAATAAATGAAATCAATATTTTATTTTTATTCTTTTTCTATCCTTTATTCTTATATCTTAATTTTCTATCCGTGACCTAAGCCTGCAACTTAGAATGCGCGTGGTTTCATGTTATATTTTCCCGATTCCCTTATATGGGGTGCACAAATAATAAACCAATAATCAATCCGCAAAGTCGAGGCTTTTGAGATGTGGCTCTATAGACGCAAACTGAAAATTTATTGGGTAGATAGAGTTGCAAATGTTGCAAGTCCTCAAGATAAGAAAGCGTGATTATCTCACACATATTATAATAGGACTAAAATATAGTCTAGTCCGATAATAAGAATACTGATATCAAAATTTCTGTCAGTTTTATCGAAATAAAATCTTCAAATATGTGAGAAACACATAACGCAAATTTTCTCACTTGGACCGGCAAATTTCTTACTAGGACCGCAAAAAATGTTGAATTTTTTTATCGCATTGCCAGCAATGGACGGTTTTGTATGCACACTGTTAAAATGACGTTTAAATTTCATCCCGTTTGGTCACAATCTTCAAATATGTGAGAAACACATAACGAAATTTTTCTCACTTGGACCAGCAAATTTCTTACTAGGACCGCAAAAAATGTTGAATTTTTTTATCGCATTGCCAGCAATGGACGGTTTTGTATGCACACTGTTAAAATGGCGTTTAAATTTCATCGCGATTGGTCACAGTCTTCAAATATGTGAGAAACACATAACGAAATTTTTCTAACTAGGACCGCAAAAAAAAAGTTTTTGTTTTATCTTTATATTTTTTGGTGGTCATTTAAATACTGTCCAAACAGACTGTTTGTCAGGGCGGTTTTGAAAAGTTAAATCGCACATTGCTGGAACGTCAATCTGGTTTAGGGTTGAGCGGGCAACCTTCGGGGCCCTTTCCGACCGGGGTCGAAGCGAGGCACTATCGCGAGGGAGATAAAAGTGTGCCCACAATTGGAAACAAAAGTCAAACATGGCGGCGGACATAAAAAGCGGCTGAAACTGCCTGTAAGACTGTTTCTTTCCCGCAAACATCCCGAGGACCGGCATAATGACTCGGAACGCAGAATTCCGCGCGGTTTGCAACAGTTGTCGGCAGGGCCGGCTCGGGACATTTTAGGGAATAATCCAAGACTATGGTCCCGTTGTTCATACAATGAAAATAAGTACTTCACTATTTAATTTAATGTCCTGTTAATTTAATCTAACTAAAATAATCGTAATCTAAATTAAACAAACCAAACCTAATAACCTAACCTAACCTAATAACCTAACCTAACCTCGTATATTGCCTATGAAATGTCAAAATATGCAGTGCATTTTTCGAAACTTTAAAGTGTAATATCTTATTTAATACTTACTTTTTAAACATAAATTATCTTTCATTTTGTTATTAGCACATTCAATAATATAGTGAAATAATCATTTTCGTTGTATATGCAATGGGACCATTATCTTGGATTTAGTCCATTCGAGCGCCGGGAATGCGGACGGGCGCTGCCGATAACCGCAGCATTTTTCAGCGGTTTCGGCTCCGCGATTTTCTTACCTGCTGAATGGAACAACACATCTGTATTGCCTCGGTGTGATTTATTTACAGTCTTGGTCATGGCACTTTGAGAGGGTAGTGTGTGCCGATGCGCACATAGTTGTGGTTTGACAATATCCACGCGAGAATGAGGCAAAGTTATGTGGCTGCTTCACGCAAGACAGTAATGCAACAATGTTTTGGTTAGGTATACCGCGCGTAGCGTGTTGTTGTTCAAAATAAATGTAAATTTAACACACTGATAACAATTATTATTAAAAATATGAAAACTCACTTATTCAAGTCACATCTTAAAGCGTGTTTCGCGCAAAAAAGGTGCTATAAAAATATTACGGGTATTCCTCATGTAACTGAAGAGTTCAATCTTGAATCTAGAAATACAAAAGAATCTTGATGCGGTGTGCTACTTTTTTTTTTTTAATTAAGTAAAAAGATGTGGACAGTGGATAGTTTTTTGATATTTACATGGCGTGTTGCATTATTATTATGTAACGAGGCATAGATTAAAGTAGAGAAAAGGGTGAATGATGTTGTTGAAATTTATAATAATATGATAAATAATAAAAACATAACAAACATTCAAATATTACCCATTACCTTCCCCGTAATTACTGTTTCTAATTGTTTTTAATTTTAGTTGAAATAACTTATTGATAATGAGAGGTTGTCTCTCGAAAACATTTTAACTCAAAATAAAATAGGTATACAATGGTAATTTTGTGTTTATTTGGGGCCTATATCTAAGCAAATGATGTCTAGTTATCCTCTGAGACAGCAGGTATATTGGAGATAATTTTGCATATATGTGGAGCCTACATTCGAGCAGATAATATATTATAGTCTTTTGAAACATCGGGCTATATTGGAGATTTTTTGTGGTTATTTGAGTCTATTATTCTAATGATAAAAATTATGAGATTTGGGGCGTAAATCCGAGCAGATGATATCTTATTGTCCTTTGAAACATAAGGTTAATATTGGAGATAATTTTGTGTTTATTGAATCATGTGACATATTAACAATATTTTAATATATGTATACTATTTCATGAGAAAGGAATACATCCATCAAATATACGGAGGGTTCCTAGAATTGGAACATACATATATACAACTTTCAAAATATTGATAATGTGTGAATGTTCTTACATTGCATTGCATAGAGTGATCACTTAAGCCAGCTCGTACGGATGGTAAGGCCTGGGCCATATAAACGACTTCCATACATGTTTCTCATATAAATAGCTTCGTATCAATAAATCATGTGAGATATATTTGGAAGCAGATGTCCTGTTATCTCTTGGAACAGGGCATACCGGAGACAGTGTAGCGTGTATTGAGGGCCTGGAGTGGCAGTGGGCCGGGCCTGCGCCGCATTACAGTTAATATTCCGAGTACGGAGAGTTTAAGCGCTCGAAATAAACGCCGCAAAGTGGCCATTGTGCCCGCGGACCCTTCAAACAAGAACCGCCACGAGGAGCGAGCACACAACAGTGCCGCGATCCCGGTCAGATTGCAATTACGCCGGCAGACTGGCGGTTTGGGCGGTTTGGGCGCTTTACTGCGCTTGCCGAGCATAAACGAAGGGCTGTTTTCAAACTCGGACGCCGTAAATCCTAATAAATTGACAGCTCGTCTTTCTAAGCCTCGAAAATCTATTACGTTAAAAAGCGCATTCTTATCGTGAAGTTGCAATTTCAGAACAAAGTTCTGATGGTAATCAAACCCGGCCTGACCTGACCTAACCGTTATTGGAGATTTGCATCTGATTATGTCGATGATGTGTAACTGAATTTTCGCAATTCGACGTGCAACCATCGGTACTATGTGTAACTGTACTATGTGTAACCAGTTACAATAACCGTCACTGCAAAATATGCATTCTGAGATGACTGGATTTAAAGATGTTTGTTCTCATATTTAAAATAGTTTTTGTCATGTTGATGCAAAAATGATATTTTTGCACCAACATGACAAAATATCATTATTGTATTAAAGTAAAAAATAATTTTTTAGGTAAAATATTTTTTTAGATAATTTGTTTTTAGAAATGTCTTTTTTCTTTTTTTTTTCCTTTTTTCTCTATAGTAATTTTTTTCTTTTCTTTTTTACGTTAATAAATAAATACTTATTCCTCAAGAACTGGCATGTAAAAGTATCGTCATTTTTGACGGGTTACAGCTAGTTACTATTATCATTGGAATAAAACATGGGATTAACTGTGATTAATGTGTATAACTCAACGATAAGAAACATAAACAAACAATATCTACACAACCGCACCCAAACTAATTCGTACATTATATCTTCCCTTCTACTCCCGTCCCACATTCCCCTCTGTTAAAATAAATTACTATATTCAGTGGATAGTTTGTAATTGGCATAATTTTAAAAACCATTATTTTATACTTCTTAAGATGTTGATTTGCTGTTAATTTTCCCCAAAATAAAATAAATAAATAAATCAATGTGATATTTTTGATGAATGACGTCACGTTGTTCGTGGGTGCGCATGAAGATGATGCAATATACTCTTTGCAATATACCTTCTGTAGTCATCTGTGGGCCATGGCAACCCAGGACTGCGACTTGATTGAGATCTGATTGAGGCTACTAAATATCATAATTGACACGAAGGAAAAAATTACAAGACCTTTTTTAGTACGTTCTATCATATCTTCAAACTAATGCACGATCATCTTAAATCTTAACCGTCTTGTGAAATAATTTTATTTCATTTTATATTAGAGATGTCTTACGGAGACGAAGTTATTTATACGTCACATGGTTGGCTTAAGTGATCACTTAAAATAATGCGATGTTCATCGATTCCACCTATGATTAACAACCACATCTATCAAATTTTTTGAAAGTTGTATACATGATATTGCTGTACCACTATAACTTACAGTTTTGCCATCTTTGGTTGAAATTTGTTAACAATGAAACAGTTTATAGATATCGCCACTGTTAATGAGACCTTTTTTTTGACTAGAGTATGGAGCAATATTATTTTTAAGAATACATATATGACATTCACCCGAATTACTGTACACTAGATGTACACTAGAATACGCCTGAAGACTTCCGTATCTACTTTTCAATATAAATATTCATCTAAGGCCGGTCGCACTTTGGATAAGAATTATTACGTACGTATTCGTACGTATTGAGCGCGCACATTGATTGCGTCTTGCGTTGGTCACGATCAGTTACTTTTCGCATTTCTCCAATAACGTTTGTGCCAAATGAATAATCTGTATCTTCTGGAAAATTCTATTATGGCAGACTTAAATAATGAAAATATTCATGACTAATAGATCCACAAATGCTGGGGAGAATCGAAGTGCAACGAGAGCTCATAACATCGGAGAAATATTTAAAAGTTTTTTTGTTAGAAGTACATAATTATACCTCACCTTCATTAAACCAAACTATTTAACTTACAGGTATTTTTAATTCCTTAGAGATTCTCCGCCATGGTCTGCTCTGATGGTCACGTAGTTGAATCACTTTGGTCCCACAAACATTTATCAAATTGACATTTTTTTCAATATACATCGTACGAAATCGCAAAAATCTCCGAACAAATCCGGATCGTGTCGGACGTCGCATCTATACGTGCGTACACGCACTACTAAATCGTGTACAGTGTGCGATTTTCAATACTGCTTCGAAGTCAGGAATGTACTTGCGTATTCGTACGTATACGTACCTACTACTCAATTTCGTACGAAAACGTATCCAGTGTGCGGCCGGCGTTACCGCTACCGCTTCGTCTCTGAGAGACATGTATAACATATCATGATTATTATTAAATAATTAAGATATACTATAGATGTCTAATAAATATGAAACTATTTTTATATGGGAAAGTAGTATGGAAGGCTTTTTTTTGGGTGTTCATAGGGCTTATGAACACCTAAAAGAAGACTTCCATACTTACTTTCCCACATAAAAAATAGTTTCGTCTTTATGAGACATCTATAATATATCTTGATTAATGATGTCCCCCTGGGAACGAAAATCCAGCATTACTCAATATTCTGAATATAATCTTAATTAAACTTCCCGATAATTATTAATTAATTGTACAATTAATTAGACGGTCCGTCTGGGGACAAAAAATTGTAATTATGTTATTGAAAAAAATTGAACTTAGTCAAAAATATTGATATTTTATTTCGTTTCTGCACCAACTTTTGAATAGTTTTTTATCCATCCTGACTTCTTTTATCTGCCTGTCTATCCTCCCACGAATCGGTCGCAAGATTTCGCGAAGCTGTGATATTTATTGATTTCTTAAATTCAACAACATATTTATTTCCGTAGAGACGCTTCCGACATCATCTTCATAAATGACAGTTATATTCGTGGACTGCAAATATGCAGGTACACCTTTTTTAGCCGTTTACGTATTATATTTACATACACAGGGTATGACGAAGCTACTCCACAATACTTTAAAGGTTGATTTCTGCCTAACTTATGAATCGAAAATTTTAAGCAACAATATCCTAATATCAATAGTTATGGAGATAAGTGATTTTAAAGTTTTCATTTCATTCAAAATACATAAAAAACCATACACTACTAATTTCAAACTCAATCCTCTATCCCAAATATCCTATCTCTTTTCCTTTCCACTAGGTATCTTAAGCAACATGCATATAGTTAAAGTGCCAATGCAGTGCAATCATGTGTCAATATGTACCCCTGGAACACAGAATTGATATTTTGTGTTCCAGAGGTTGAGGTTGTCAAGAATTGTACTATCAAAAAAATGGAAATTTGTTATCACTAAGACACCTCCTATGAGGTATCTTAATGACAACAATTTTTCTGAATTTGAAAATCGCATAATATAAAATATATAATAATAATCACGGCAAAGAGAACAATCTAGAATAAAAATTCGTAGCAGATTAGAGTAACAAGCAAAGTGAAATAATTAAAATATGTGAGAATGAAGTGTTAAGTGAAGATATATACGACACAACTCTTGTGATGGGAAAAAAACAACATTAGAATGCTGACATGTTCTAAAGAACTCCGGGTTTCTTATGCGGGTTGCAAATTTATGACACATAAAGAAATCGAATCAATAGCCCCACTGAGAATCTTGTGTAGTACTTGCATGATCATATATTTTTCGTCGGGACTCCAGTTTGTGTATTTCGAAAAACGTAAGACGATAAAAATGTTCTCAGGTTTTCACGGCAGTTCAGAATCTTCCGTGTGTAGTTGTCTGGGATATTCTGCCATGTATATCTGACCTTTCTGGCAAACGTTTCGGATTCTATTGCATCATCAATCAGTCATCAGGGCCGATGAAATAGACCCTGCAATGGGATCCGAAACGTTAATCAGATAGGTTAGATATACGCGGCAGAATATCTCAGAAAACTACAAACAGAAGGTCAGACGATCTTTGTAGCTGTGAAACCTCGTAATTTAAGCAGAAATTTATTAATTATTTTTTATTTATTTTTATTTATTTATTTAACGGCCTTATGAGCTTTTACAAAAATACAGAATATAAATTTAAAAAGAAATACCATAAGACAGATAAAATAATAATACAGATAAAAGGTACTAATAATAATAGTTAAAAAGTAAAATAATAAAACAGAAAAACATAAGACAGATAACATAATAATATAGTTAAAGGTACAAATAATAATAGTTAAAAGGTAAAATAATAATACAGAAAAATTTATTATCCATTTCCATTTCGTTGAGATGTAAAGAATTGTATCAGCTTTGTCCTAAACACAGTTATATTATCAGCAAAAATGTCAGCCGCCTCTGCATGTTCATTCCCTAATGAGTGTAATCTGGGAATTACAGAGTTTGCTAATGCATGAGTTATTTTTGAACTATAGTTCTATTTGTTGAATACTGTGGACATCCTGTGTGTATATCAAAAGCAGTCGTGCCTTGGAAATCGAAAGCGAACGAACTTATACAGGGTGTACCAGAGCTACAGGTAGATTCTTGCCTATGTTATGAGTCTAAAATGTTCAAGTAACCATGGCCTAATTTCAATAGATATAGAGATATGCAATATCAAAGTTTACATTTTTTTTCAAAATTTCTTTCTTATTTTTTGCAAAAAGTTGAACGATCATTACAGTAACTTATATCGATTATGACAAATTCATTCGCGTTAATAAAAGTCGAATAAAATGACAAAAACCTTGCAAAAATTGAAAAAAGTTATTTTTTAAAAAGTTTTTATCATTTTATTTAATTTTTATTGAAGCAAATGATTTTTTCATAATCGATATAAGTTACTGTAACGGTAGTTCAACTTTTTACAACAAATAAGTCAGAAATATTTAAAAAAAATGCAAATTTTGATTTTGCATATTCCATAACTATTGCTTGAACATTTTAGACTCATAACATAATCAGGAATCTCCCGGCCAAGTTTCTGCTGCTATCTCTGGTACACCCTGTATATAAATCTATATTAAAATTTTGCTTTTAATGTAAAATTAAATCCTTTTCGTATTTATTTCGCGCGCGATAAAAGATTAGCATAAAGTAAGCAAAGTAGCAAAGCGTCAGGCGCGCGAGATTCGTCTCCGAATCGCGGGCCGACCGCGCGTCTAGACCGCCCCGGCCCGCGCGGCCCGTCAAGCGCGCCTCACAAAACGTCTGTTCGCCGGCACATTAGTGCTTGCTTGTTGTTCTCCCGGAGAGGCAGACAGTAATTCAGCATCCGTTTATCTCCGCACGCAGCCTCCGCGCCGCTACATCTTAATGGCGGTGCCAGGCGGGCCGACCGACGCCGGCAGAGCGGCGCGCGCGGCAGGAAGCGCATCGACACTAAAACTGCAACAGTTTCGCTTGCGTTAAAATTTTTAATATTTCAGAATTTTCGAATCACTTAATGGAATTCTTATAATTATTTTTATTTTGGAATCTTCTGGTTTGAGTTATCTGGGACATTACGACGTGTTTCTAAGATTTATCTGATCCCATTTCAGGGTCCATCTTCAAGGCTGATGTACAACACATCATTCCTGATGATGGTCTCTGCAATGGGATCCGAAAAAACACGGTTTAATATGCCAGAAAACTCAAAACATAAGATTCTGAACGGACGTGAAAACCTAAGAACATTTTTATATTTAATGGAATTTGTTTTATGTGTTGTAATTTTATGTATAAAAAAAAATAATAAAAACAACAATTGACCTTATAAATGCCAGATGTTTAAAAAAAATGGTACCACACGGGTTAGTGGCAGGTCTCAGTACAACACTATAAGGTTTAATTCCCTATGGAAATGCTGAGAATTATCGTCCAAAAACAACAGATTGACTATAAATATATGAATTTGAAAATTGTGCTTGATTCTGTCTCTGCAAGGTTGAAAAGTTTGTGTAATCGCGCACATGTTTTTTTTGTTTTGACGTTTCTATTGATGCGATATTAGCATTTGGATTTTTCGAAATTTTAATGTTTTTTTCAAATTGGAGTCAATACAAATGAGTAATGACCCCGACGCGTGCAGTAGGCACGAAACCTGATTCAATGGGAGAGGGAGTATAATAAAAACTTGGTTTTTATGGGTTAGTTTTTTGCAATTCGACGGTCAACCATCGGTACTAAATAACAATTATATCTTATTTATCAATCATCGACACAATCATGTACGAATCCCAAATAACTGTACCGAAAATAACCGGTTAAAATAACGGTGTAATCATCACTGCTCGCATGTATCCGTACTAAATAACAATTATATCTTATTTATCAATCATCGACTCAGTCATGTACAAATCCCAAATAACTGCGCCGAAAATAACCGGTTAAAATAACGGTTTAATCTTCACTGCTCGCATTCGGGAAGTCGCACAAACTAGGAGCGAACTCCTCCTGCCAGAGAGGAGCGCCACCAGCCTAAAGCTCCGCACTTGCATTATTAATGTTACGGCCAATTGGCCGCAACGTGATGCAGCAGGATGACGTACGGGCAATGTTCGCGTATGTTAGAAGACGATTTAGAACATTATAAGTTCTTATAAAATTATTTTCAAATAGCGGAGTTAACAAATGTTTTCCGCTAACCAGGCTGTGGGCTCGTCATTATCATACTTCTCAGCAAATCTATGTTTTTAGTTGTTCTCTGTATTCCTAATATGCGAAAGACGTGATTAAAATCATTGAATTGGATGAAAAACACAAGCTATGTCATCTCTACGTGAGTTAACTAATTATAATTTTATATTTGACTACTCAAGTTTCGAGAGGATCAGAATCTCTCATCGGCAGATGAAGTTTTAATTAATGTAATATAAAATAAAACACTAATCACATTGTTTTCACCACTTTATTAGATTAAACAATCTACATGTTTCGAGAACAATGTTCTCTGCTTCAGGATTATTGGTGTACTAAAAATTGAAAAAGTTAACCATGCAAATGTGTTACGGTGAAGGGATGGGTGAGGGGTCATCTGGAGAGAATGGAATGTTAAGTGGAAAAATATTCAATATTGGGTTATGCAAAAATTTTGTCTGTGTATTTATTCAATTTGAATTAATATTAACATTTTTCCACTTAACATTCCATCCTCTCCAGATGACCCACAATAATTAACACCTCTGACCCACCCTCCCCTCACCTAACCTTTCACCTTAACGCATTTGCATGGTTTACTTTTTCAATTTTTAGTACACTAATAAATCTGAAGCAGAGAGCATTGTTCTCGAAACATGTAGATTGTTTAATCCAATAAAGTGGTGAAAACAAAGTGATTTGTGTTTTATTTTAATAATAATGTCGCCACAAAGTTCAAGCCTTCATACAGGAGAAAAAATATTCTTCGATCAGCTAATGTAATATACTTGTAAGTATGTTCTAAGAACAGAATTACTGGACTTAGTTCACAGAGGGATAATCAGACACTATTTATATACAGTGAACGTCAGCCTTAAAACAGATTGTAAGCTCTGTGGGCTGCCAATAAAAACTTCAAACGTGCTTTCCCGTTTGTGAATGGCTTCGTCACCATGAAACGTCTATAATTTATTTATTAATTAATTAATAATTATAAAATAATAATAATGAAAACGCTGAGCTCTGTGATTGGGTGCCTACCAAAAATGTTAACTATTTGTCTTTTAAACCTCAGTTCTACAATGGTTGAATTCGAATGTTTTTCGAATTAGTTAGACACGACCACCGCATTCGGGCTAAGCGCTCTTCCAGGAGCGGGGTGACTGATATTTGCATGTAATGGCAGTGCAGAGAACTGCTGAACGTGTAATGAAGTTGGCAACAGATCAGAAACTGCAACGAGAAATTACTCGGAAGGGAAGAAGCGAGGGGTGCGCATGATGTAGACAACAAAGGTGGAACTGTTTTTCCAATGAAAACAAAGTGTGCCAGTTCCGACGGCGCAATTCTCACGGAAATCATGCTCCATGAATCACCAAGTAATAACAAGCCATTTTAGTGAATCAACCCAAACAAAGTAATTCAATCTGAGCAAACTGCTTGGGGCTTGTTGTTATTCAACTTGGATTATAGTAATCTTTCGTAAAAAATAAATTATGTGATGGTGGAGAATAATCATTGGTGTAAATGTAAGATTTCTATAACTCAAGCTAATACAACCGACCCTAAGACTCATAAATGATTAATTTGTTTGTTAATGTGCGTGATGGAATCCAAATAAAAAACACTTAAAATCAATTAATTCTCAAAAGCAGCCCAGCTCATTCCTATTCGCCTCGGAAATTCTGCTGTTTGGTTTTCTTTGTCCATTTTTTAAATATTTTATTTTATATCATATTTTTAAAGGTAACTAAACATTGTCCATTGAAACAAAGAAATTAAAATATGTTCAAAAGAGTTCAAATATCAAGGAGAAGTTTGTGAAAAGTTCTTTAGGATTAAGAAGTGTTCTTGTGTAATACATAATAATTATACCTGTACATAACACTGCTAACACCTATTGCAGCTTATTTTATAGCTTAATGTTGTTAAACCTTACATTTATTGTATTTAAAAGCCCCAAATGGAGTTCAATAAATAAATGAACACTAAAAAAAAAACAATTATGCAAAGTGAACCCTACAAAAATTTAAGAAATAAAATTGTTATGGTGGATGTTAGCCGCAATAAAAAATCCATTTGTAGTAAGTAATGAAAGAGACCAAATTTTAATTTCATCTAAAAAAGAATAACAAATCTAGAAATAAAAATAAGGACTATATGAATGCATTATTCTGTGAAAATTTAATTAGGATAATGCGTAATTTTTCGCCGCAATAATATTGTCGCAAGAGTCTAACTGCGCAGTATCAAAATCTCTCGAATGATCCACACGAATCAACGGGCTTTTCTCATAATCACCAGAAATATGCAGAAACTACTAGAAATACGGAGAAACTAGTAGAACGTTCTGTACAAAAAGCGAGTGGGTTGTTATTTCTGACAGCCCGCTTGTGCCACTGAAGGGTGAACCGTGCAATGGCTAGCAGTGTGACCAAGCGACAAATCGATCAGATAGAAACAGCGCGATAAAAAAGTTTTCTACAAAAGAGTGACGTGAAATAGTGCGAACCTGCGTGAAATATTCCAGAAACATTTAGTATGAATTTAAGAACAGTTCTCCGATTAAATTTGTGCCCAGCGACTTTGCGTATTAAATAATTTTTTAATTGTTTTCAGTGTTTCATTTGCCTTTCGCAGCCACGATCTCGTGAAAATATTGTATTATTATATTGTTACATGACCAAAAACGAAAACAAAATCAAAACATATTATGTATAGTTATCATTCGGGGGAATGATCGATATTGAAGTTCTCATCAAGTGTCTTAGTGATATGAATTTTGTCTTTTTCCACAGCCGTCAGCAGTGCCTGATTATCAAAATCAGAAGATCTACCCTTTTTGACACGTCTCCTAGGCTGATAAGCTTGTATACGTAAGGTATATAAGCTTGCAATTGATTTAGTGTGGGTACAGCGCGAATACGCGCGTTGTTTCGTTGTGTTACGTTTACGGATACGAGAGGGGCGTATCCGTAACTTAACACAATGAAACAATGCGCGTATTACGTACTTACCCACACTAACTCAATTGCAAGCTTATATGAAAAGACCTATAGCTTTAAAGTAAAAAAATTACTCTATGTCCTTTCGCTATTCATTCCTTCACCGAATAGGTCGTTGAGATCGCGAAATGACTCCACCCTTTCCCGAAGTGGAACAGCATAATGTGGCGTAAATGTGTTTATTTTACTAACCCAATTTAACAATAATTTTATGACAAATGTTAATTAAATATCAAATAAAATAAAAACAGAACATCGCAAAAAACGGTGTTCATTTCCCAACCCTAACCAAATATCGTCAACCAGTTTTTTTCAAAAAATAAAATTGAATATATAATTTTGTATTGGCTGAGTAACCACGAAGAAAAATTGTTTCAGTGCTCATATAGGTTTGAAAGCGAATATCTTTCGGGTGAATTTTTTTGTTTGTCAATATAAAATTCTTTTCTGTTTCTCTATATCTGGTTTCTAATTGAGTTAATTTGTCTTATGTTTTTATTCTGTTTATATTACTTTTTTTAAAATACAGAAAGTATATTAAAATATGAGACGATTTCTTTTGAGCAAGCCTAGCCTATGGGGGAAATTGCTAGAATTGGTTCTGTAAATAATTTCTGTGAACAATAAAAAAATACGCATCTTCAATAATAATAGCAATAGATTTTTTAGTGCAATTATTAATATAAGTAAATATAATAAAATGAATCATTGTCCCCGAAACATTTTTATTTTTTCAAAAAATAAGTCGTGGAAACAAAGTATTTCCTTATTTATTATGAAATATGTATCAACCTAAATTTATCCTTTTTTACCTAGCAAAAGTTTGAGATTAAATATTTTTAAGCTAGTATATTAATATAATTTAAAATGCTTATTTCTTTAATCAAATATAATAATTTCGTTATCTGTACGTCTGTCCGTTCGTCCATCTGTCTGTCCGTCCATCTGTCTGTCTGTCCGTCCGTAACTTCGTGTAACGTCCATAATTTTGTTCGATTTCATTGCTCAAAAATTAAACTTGAACTCTGGGCCAGCAAACCAGAACCGGCCGCTCAACGCACGTTGCTATCGCTGCCTCTCCGTGGACCGACAAAAATATACTATAAATGTATATTAGGGCTTAGCAAAGATGCGAACCAATGTTCCGTCATTTTTGACGGGTCACAGGTAGTATTAATATAATTTAAATGCTTATTTTTTTTAATTATAGCAAGAGTTGACAGCATAAATGCGCACGGATTTCTATGATGTTATGGAAGAGGTTGAACTTCGTAAATAATATTTGTATACTGTTACTAATGCGAAGAAATTAGAGGTGGAACACGATCTTCTCACGTCCTTGTATTACACCTGTTCGCCTGCTTGACTGTGCAATTACGTGCTGCAATTTTGTCGTTCCATCTTCTAACCCTTGCCCTAGAAAGGTCAGGGGCCACCGCCTCATCCTCAGTACACTTGTCTTTTGCCCTTTCAGAGATTGCAGCACGCTGTGCACCGCCTTACGCAGGTCCAAGTTTATTTAATTCATTTAATTAATGTTGTAAACCAAAAGGTTAATTATAATCGTGATATGTTAATATTTGAAGTCTGAGTTATAAAAGCAAAGGCAGCAATATCTCTCTGAATCGTACTGAGATAAATACAAACAACCTCTCACTTTCTATGGAATCTATGAAATTTACATTTTACTGGAAATGAGTTTTTAAAAACAATTGCCTCCTCAGATTTATTTTTATTTGCGTGTATATATATAGTATTTAATTATTAATTTATCTTTTATATAATATATATATTTTATATAATATAATTTAATATTAAATATATAGTATTTAATTTTAAGATAAGGATATTGCTGTGTTTGCTACCAAAAAGTGGACTCTCCTGCTTTCTCTGTTTATATTTTGGGGGTTTCTGGTTGATGATGGTGTTGGAGATACGTTGGAGAAACTGCTTCCAGGTCATCAACCATCATGTGACGGGAAATCTCCAAAGTCGTAGAATGCTTGATGATTTTATTATCTCGATAAAAAAGTACAAGTTATACATGAGTACGATTACGAAGACAATGATAGATACTCGAAGGGCGAGAGCTTCCGGCCTTACGTCGGGGGTCGGTGGAAGAATGACATGCCCGTATAGGGCGTGGGTTTCTTTTTATATGATTTGCGAACAAAAGAGTTTTCTGAAGTGAAGCTGTGTGTATGGAGAAATCGACGGTGCAATGACCTGTAGGCCGCTCGTGTACCTTGCTCGTGCTTCGATCTGCATATGCGGCATTCTTGCCACTTCTATGTGTGTATCCCAGATTGGTGGTTTATGTATTGTGGTATGAAATTCCACAATATAATTGGATATTGCTATCTTTGCTATGATATTTCTCTCTACATCGACATCAACTCTCACTTTAGCATCAAGTGGCAATTTTGTCATGTGACACATTCTTGATGGTCGATTGGTTGAAGTGAATACTGCTGCTTTTGCTTTTGTACAACGAAGATATTATTGTCTTTGCTTTTGATAGTCGTTTAGAAACATGGTTTTGAAAGCCATAGAGTTATAAGTATTTCCTTTAAAATCTTGAATTCAGTACATTCTAAATTTGTGAGTCTGCAATCAAAATATGCTGCCTTTGATTTTATACCCCTTAAATAATTTACCTGCAATATAAATTTGTCTTAGACACAAGCGAGGTGAAAATTCTTCCGCTGTTCTAAAGTTCCTTCTCCTAAAGAACTAGATTAATTTATCTCTGCATATATTTTATATACTGTGGATTAAAGTGTTTAATCAATTATCATCCCTAAAAACGGATTAATTTTTAGTAATGTGTCACCCTTTCAAAGAGGCGTTGGCGTTTGGCCACGGTCGGGGAGCAAGGTGGCGTCTGCCTAATATAAACAATGTTCTAACAGCGAGTAAAAACAAAAATATTTATTTTTATTTAAGCGAGTGAGAATTTGAAAGAACGCCTCAAATAAATTACTAAAATCATTTTAGATTAATTAATTAAAAAAATTCTCTTATCACGTTTCTAAAATAATATTCCACTCTTTTTAATTATAAAGTATTGTCGAGTCCTGAATCGTTTTTACACCGAAGAGTCACGAGAAAATATTTTTTAATTAATATATACATCAAAAATGTTCGGGACACGTCAAAGTGGATTTATATAAAAAAAAATGTTTATTTTTAAAACCTTTTTTTGGAGACTGATTTAAGAGCAGTGGCTTTTTGCTAAAGAAAAATTAATTGAAATATTAAATTTGTTTTTTTTTTTAAACAATTCATTTCATAAATCATCGTCTTCAAATGCATCTACGAGTTTATGTCGTGAGATTGATAAGAATAGGATTACGAGTCAAAGTCAAGAGAAAAAAAGTGTTATATTATATAATAGAGAATATTTTTGTAATAGAAATGGTCGTTAGTATTTTTTCACAAATAAATATTTTATTTTTGTATTCACATTAGAAAATCTAACACTAATGCTGGCTGTACGGTAGTAGATAGAATGAAGAAAGGATCGTTGAGATGGTTTGGTCACGTGAAACGTACGAATGAGGAGAGTATGTTAAAAAAATATATGAGGCGAGTGTTGAAGCCAGCCGGCACAGAGGACGTCCGCGAAAGACCTGACATGACCAGATAAATAAAAAACTGGAGGATGGTTCTGTAAAAGCTCAACAATCGAAGAGCGTGCCTGAGAACGTCTACTGCGTATTTAATCACATTTGAACTTTAATCAAATGAATAAAACATAGGTTCGGAGTTATAAGATTATTTCTAATACATATACCACACTACTAACATGTTTGCAAAAATAAAATGAATTAAAAATAATTTAATTCTCGCGTCCAATAGCGGTAGATACACAAAGTTACTTGTGACTATCACATTATAAAAAGTGAATTGTTTTCAAAAATTGAATAATATGCGTGTTAATCAATTAATAAGAGACTACATATGTATAAGGTCCAAAAATTTACGTTAATTTACCAAGCTGCCGTGGCGAAATTGGATAACGCGCCATTCCCGGATAGAGTGAAGGTCCGTTGGTTCTAATTCCGCTAAAGCAGCTAAAATATTTTTTCGTTAATTTGATTTTTCTGTATGTCTTTTTTAATTGATTAATAAATTTGTAAACATCTTTTTCTTTACTGATGCTATAATATTTTTAAATATATCAATTATATTTTTACATATCGTTAGTACTAGTAGATACATACCAAAAGATGATCTTTGTATGATTTTCTATTATTATTTTACAACGAAAAGTGATGCATTTGAATTTGACGCATTTATTTAATTGAGTGCAAAAATGTTCCCTCTAAGATGCGTTTGTTTTTACTAAGAAATCTGAATACAATAATCACATTTTGTCATGTTTTTTTTAAGTTTATTTTATTTGCGCTTCAACAGGTCACATCATCATAATCAACATCATAAAACACCCAGGATTGAGTAAATCACATAGATTAATTGTGACCTCACTGGAAATCGAATCCAGAACCCTCGGTGTCAGAATCCAGTGTCATAGCAAACACCTAGCGTCACTTTAAGCCCCATTATCTCAGAATGCATATTATGGAAATCTGGCACTAGGGGAGAGATATGCACTACACAGGTTTGACGTTAAATGTATATGGGTGTGAATAAATTAATAAAATAATTATAAAAATACAATTTTTCTCCAATGGCTGCCTGAGATTACGTCACCCGCGGCGATATTTGCGCACGGCTTGACATAAAAGTGTGAATAACAAATACAGGAAACTGCAATAACATTATCATTCGGGCACGAATGCAGCACAAGTTTAGCAGAAGACCGTTATGCGCGTTAATTTTTCCGTTACGCCGACGCGTTTCTGTGATAATGAACGGCCGTTATCGTCGGCAACGCGCGCCGTTAACAAGTTTTAACGAATCGTTAACATCGCGAAGCGGGAGATATACATTAAGCACGGCTGCTGGGACCGGTGCTTTATATAAAAGTTAACTGAAATTTTAGCACATTTTAATAAGATTAAAATAAACTACTGCCACTAGTTACTCATGTTTATTGCGTGAAATTTGGAATACAATAACATTAAGGCTTACTGCCGACATTGTAAATAACAATTTAATTTTAAGGAAAACGTTAACCAATGTTCTTAGTTGCTCGTTAGTAGCTTTTTAACTATGAAAGTTAATCAAGTGAACATTAGTTCACGTCATTGCTAAGCCCTAATACCTATATATTTACAGTGTCTTTTTGACGGTCTATGGAGAGGCGGCGGTAGCACGTGCGTAAAGCGGCCGGTTCGGGTTTGTTGGTCCGGGGCTCATCCTGTAACATACCTACCTGTACACCTAAGCTAAATACCTGACTATAAAGTTTAATAATATAAGTTTTTCGAAAAGCCCAAAGCTTGAGACTTTAAGCTACCGAATTAAGCTTTATTACGACTTTTGTGACTTTTAAGCACACACTTTATGCTTTAAGCTTCTAGATAAAAACTTACGTCGAACTTAGAACTTCGGAAGTATATTTACATGAAAGCTAATATTATTTTTTTTTGTTAAGAATTTATATTTTCAAAATTGGCCAGTCGTGATCTATCTAGTGGTTAGGAAAATTCCCCCTCCGTTGTGTCCGTAGCTATCCGAAATTCTTTTGATATGTGGTGAGATTCGTATTCTTATTAACGCGACTAGACTAATATAGATCGAATTCTTACCTAACTATGGAAATAACAAACGCACGTAACTAATCCGTACTCGTCCTTCTAGAAACCGCTCTAGAATTCTACAGTTTCGCCTATATGAGAGATAGCCGATATCGTCCACGTCCGGAGTTGGCCTAAAAGCCAATTATATGCGGCGTAGCCTAGGAATAAACGCTAGTAGCAAAACTCCCTTACATTGAACCGCCATAACTATAATACCATCGGGGTTAAAATACTGTAATATAAAACAATACAATCGTTGCCAAGTTAACGGCATACGCTAAAGATTCCGCCCGCATTGATTATCAACATCTCATAATAGCAGCTTAGGACAGTGTCAGCACAACCACATGCGGCACCCATTTATGACAGATTTACAAGATATAATAGCATACGTTATATTCAAAACAGAAGTAAGAAACCTACCAATAGCGCATCCCACGTTGTCCGATCTGCTCAATCTGTTCATAGTACATAGTGGAAAGAGTAAACATATATTCATATTCACAACAACTAGGCGCAACAGAGGCTCAGGGCAAGCTTTGTCTGACATTATCGCAGCCCGAGATTCTAAGGGAATGGAAGATACAGATTTGTAAGTGAAATTTAAGAAGTGTCTAACCACTTCTGTTCAAACGTGGATTCTAGATGCCCCCCCCCCCTGTAGGGGGGAGGGGGATGCGGCCCCAGAGCATCGCCGCATCCGGTGGTTAACTCCTGTTTAGACATAACCTCCCACACTAAGCTGCAGACCAAGATCAAGCCGAGACTCTATTGCTCCTGCTGGAATCCCCCGAAGTCCTCGCTTCCCGGCGACAAACATATCAGGAAGAAATCCCGCGTCTGATATTAAGGTTTGTATATTATCCCGCGGGGCAGTCAAATTGACTGGTGTATAATGATGAGGATCCCACGTTGCGGCTACATGAGCCGGATTATTATGATGTTTACTGCTGATTAAAGGGCTGAATGAACTAACTGGGTGACTGGAAAAGACTCTCCCTTGAGCGCGTCAGTCAGAGCCATGTTAGCATCGCCAAATATAGTTGATGTGATTGATCCCACGGTGTAGTCTTATTGACTAGAGATATTAAATGATGATAAAACAGCATGATTATTACAGTTGATTGTGTAATTCCTGATATGTTTCTCGCTGGCCGGGAAGGGAGAACCCCGAAGGTCTCTGTATACAGCAAGTTAGAAAAGGTGGTGAATGATGAGTATGATGGTGTTAGTAATGCCATCGCGCTCCTGAATGCGGTCCCGATCATAAAAGTTGATTGTTAAACTGCTAACAGATCTCGTTCATTAAAGCGGTCCCGAGCATAAGTGTTGATCGTCGAACTGCTACCTGCCTCTTATAATTTCTCGTTCATGAGGAACGTCCTATCTCGTCCTTGAGTACGGAGTTATTACATTCACATACATTCATAACCAGAGCCCGAGCTCGTCGCACCAAGGGGACTGAAAAGACGTGAGAGGTTCTTCCCCTTAGATGTTAGAGGGGTAACCGCATCATGACCTTCAGACCATCCTGTAATTCTTGGCTTTAAAACCCAGTCACAACCGGGTAGATACAGTTAAGATGGCCCTACCTAGTCCCTGACCTAAGGTGTCTCTCCAATCTAATCAGACTCCATAGCCGAGAACGCGCGCTCCTACATTCGACCCTGTCTTGCCACGCGAGTAGATCCAACTTCATCTTTTTCCACAATCGAAATTCTGCCTCCCCAGATCACGGGGCGTGAAAGACGTACGACTCCTCGCCTCCCGACCATGAAGAGACGAACTTCCCCATTCGGTTCTCGTTCATTATCCCATTTATAATCCCCGCGTGCCTACCCTTAAGAGTCTAGCGCCGGTAATAAGATCTCATTATGCTACGTTGGAAGTTAATATTGCACAACCGGGCGAAATACCTATTTTCCGCGAACCTATTCAATTTGTAAAACGCAATAATATGTATTTATATATGTTAGTAAAACGTTTGAAATGCAGAATGCACGTATGATGACCTCGCTTCTATCCTAAATAATTAGATTCTATCCTAGATAATTAAGATATAATCCCGACGTTACGTCCCGACATCAGTACTAATTTGTTTCCGCGTCCGTTACCGTCGGCTCTGAACCCACGTAATGAAATGAATAGTGACCATGTGACAATGACAAATTATATAGCACGAACATTCCATTTGATACACATAAGAAAATAAAGAATAAATAATATTAAAGGTTCTTATCTTATTTCTGTAGTTGGTCTGCTTCCGAGATGGCATCCAGATCCGAAGTCATATAACGGGTCCTCTCCAAAATTGGGCAATTACCAACGCCTGTGTAGCCCTTATTTCCCTTGTATATATATTTTAATATCAGCGCCTGTAAAACTGTATTAGATCCTAGAAACAAGAAAACTAGTCCCTCTACGCCGAGCACATGCAGAACATAAACCCCCTCAATCTAGTTCATCCACGGTTAAGAAAAAGGCGAAAGAATAGTAATAGTAAAAGGTCCCAACAGAAGTTGAAGTTCTCTGTAAACTGTCCATATCCTCTAGTAGCGCCTGTGTTTTCCAATAACAACTTTCCAGTCATGTATTTAACATAACGTCCTCCTTGTGTGTATGTGTGCTGCAATATCTGTCATCCAGTTAGTGATTCCCAAAATAGTGTTTTTCTTGTATATATATTTCAATATCAGCACCTGTAAACCTGTATGGGATCCTAGAAACAAGAAGACTATTCCCTCTACGCCAAGCACATACAGAACATAAGCCCTTTCAAACTAGTTCATCTACGCCGTATAGTGATATCACAAGCAGACATAAACAATACAATTACAAGTATGCTTGCGTTCTCCCCCCACCTTGGTGGAAATATTCGCATTCGTATTCACCGAATAGTAGGCCTGATATTCGTATTCGTGAAGGTAGTATTCGTTGCATCAAGGTTATTATATTTACAAATATGTTCAGGTTCCCCCCCCACCTTGGTGGAAATATTCGCATTCGTATTCGCCGATTAGTAGGCCTGATATTCGTATTCATGAAAGTAGTATTCGTTGCATCACTCTCAATAATAAAATCATATAGATAAATAATTACGGTAACTCATAAAAATATGATATTACTTATATTAAACGAACAAAGCAAAACAATCTGTCATATAATTAAATAACGTGATCACGGAAGACCGAAGGTTAACTACCCCTGAACAAACCGCGAACTGCCCACAATAATGGAAAATGTTGTAGAAAACATTTCAAATATCTAATATTGAATGAATAAAAACAATGTCATATGAATAACTATCGCGATTACGGATGGCCGAAGGTTAACCACCCCTGAACACACCGCGAACTGCCCACAATAGTGAATATTGTTCTAGAAAACATTTCAAATATCTAATATTGAATGAATAAAAACAATGTCATAT